>JAJIYU010004638.1:0-23873 GCA_030144865.1 Tinospora cordifolia
TAGTTTCCAAGATGGAACGATCAATGGCTTGAAATAGATAATTTTTTGCCTTCAAGTCCTTCAGCTTTCTTGCTTCTAATTCTGCAGTTTGGGTTTCTGTCAAGACCGCACCTGCTGGTGGCTCTTGTATCCCAGATTCAATGACTGCCCAATATTCCTTTGACCGCAAAAAATTTTCCATTAGCATGCTCCAATGGTCATAGTGACCATCAAAGCGTGGGATGGCTACTTGCACAAAATTGGAATCTGTGGTCATGACTGTTGCTGCAAATAAAGAGCTGCTGCTGCAAAGAAAGAAAAACGTGTTGCAGAATTGGACTACTGCCTATCAGTCTCACTTTCCCTTTTTGAACAACCAAGTACACACTTCTGTGTAGAGGCTCTAATACCACTGTTAAAAGGAAGACACAAAGAAAGAAGAAAACAACAAAGAAAAGAAAATGCTCTAGATTGTATAAATTTCTTTCTATATTAAAATAAAACAGGACAAAAGCCTTTATAGGCTTTACACCAACCGAAAAGTAGTTATCACAATCCCACTAATTTAAACATGTAGCAACAACCTCACTTACTCCACAAAAGAAGCTATCACAACCCCACTAGTCTAAACATGTAAAAACTACTTTGTAACTAATTCAACCAACAGTTTCTTTTGCGGAATGAAGAAACAACCAATGAGATGATGTGGATGGTGGGATGAATAGAGGGAAGGAAGGCGATCAAAGCAACAGTATGTACAAGATGAGCTGCAAAGTTTTAAAGGAAGAAGAAGGGGGGGGGCGTGCAACTGTGAGCTGCTGGATGAAGGAAAGCCGAGGCAGGAAGAAGAAATAGAGGGGCGTTGCCCTGTTTCTGGAAATAGAAGAACTGAACAGCTAAACTTGATTTATTTTTCTAGTTTTTTGGTTATCAAAAATAGAGCAAGGCGTTGTCACGGTTGCTGCTACTGCTGTTGGACGCTCACGCTGCCGGTCGTTGCAGATGTCGCTGTTGTTGCTGCCGGAGGTTGATGGAGTGATGAAGACGAAGGAGAAGGAAACTAGGAGGCGGCTGCCGGACTGAAATAGAGAAGGATGTAGGTTAATGCGCTATTTTGGGAGGTGAGCTAGCCGAAGAGGAAGGAAAGAAAGAAGAATAGCAACAGGTTGGTTGGTAGTGCTGCTGGTTTGATTGGGTTAATGAAGGTTGGTGAATGATGAAGACATGGGAGCCGTGTGGGTTGAGTGACTACTATGGTGGGTGAAGTTAGAGTGAATAACAGAGTAATGGTAACGGTGAACTGAGGTGTGGTGTATATGTGTGAGTGTTACTACCAAAAAATGAAGATGAAGCAGTGATATGATTCGGGTGTGTAGATGTACATCGTTGGGAGTTGTTGTTTGCTGGCCATGAGGTGTAACATAGTTGATTAGTGTTGATCCTGATTTCAGGAGCTACTAACTGTGATTGAAGAAATTAGAATTGGGGCTTTTGATTAAAAGCTGAATTTCGTGATGATTTTGGGTATAAATTCGTAGCGTTGTGGTGGTTTGAGAAAGGAAGAACGTGAAGAACGTTTATTTTGGTGTCGAATGTAGATGAAGAATGAATGAAAGAAGTCGGCCGTGGGCATCGCTTACCTGAAGAAGATGACGCAAGGTAAAGTTTTAAATTTAAATTCCTTTTAGTTTAAAATCTTAGGTTGAGATTTATTTTAATTAATTTAAGATGCAAAAAGAAAATGAAATTAGGAATTAAAAACCTTATTGAATATTTGGTGGAAATACTATTTTGATGATTGTGGATTTGGCATTGACATTGGAACATGGATATTGAAGTATACTGACGTATAGGAATTCGGAGTTTCAAATAAAAACTCGAAACACTGTAACTAAGCTTATAATATTTAGAAGTCTTATTTTGTTCGTAATTATATTAATTATAATATTAATAAATTATTTAACTTTTAAAGATTAAGTTATTAGAAATTTAATTCTACGAATAAGTTGCAAGTAAATTATTAAAGTTGAAATTTTAGATTCAGGAAATTTAGAAGACTTAGAAACTATTTTAATTAGAATATATAAAATTCTAGAATTGAACAACGATCCAAAAATCTGTTGAAATTGATTTCGAGACTACAAAATCATTTTAGATAACATTTAAGTCTAAGAATAACTTAAATAAGACTAGATGTGAATTAAGAAGTTAGTGAATCTCATTAACTGTTGAATTACAGATTGTAGATTTTGAATATCGAATAGCTCGACGGAAAGCAAGGTAACCCTGAAGATCTGCTGAATCAGGTGGGCGTGACTTTCTTGCTCATTTGTGTTATACGAATTTAAGATTCAAAGCATTAGTTGAAATAGTTCTAGGATTATTAAAAATTTTGTTATAAAAATTGATTGAACTTGTTTGGTGTGCTTGGATGATGATGTGATGATTTATTTAAATTGTGCCTTGTTAATTTATAGCATGCATTAATAGGAAATCATGCGATTTAGATTTCATTATTTATACATGTGAATAGCTTGCATTATTTGAATTATTTTCCATGATATGAGTGATGCCTGGCGTGATTGAAATTGTTCGTAAAACTAAAATAAGACGATGGTTTACTAAGAATCCACGTACCGGTATGATTGACGAGCCTGAAGCGAATCGAGGTGGCATCTCCTATATGTCACCGCTTGAGATCGTCGAGCCACAAGGCGGATCGTAGGTATTCCCAACCAGAGCTGACTGTGACAACTCGAAGTCTTTGAGATATGGTACGATGTCATGGTAAGTACACTCTCTTAGGCTGTGATGTGATCGTTGATTGATTTTAGATGGTATTCGGAACCCTCTGAGATTTGATTGGATCATAGGGAATATCGAGAGGTATCTCAACCCTTTTCTGGTCTTAGACTCTGACTAAAACAAATGAATGTTTGACCGCCTAATGTTTGACCGCCTAATGTTTGAAAGTATTTGTAATGTTTTGGATTGGGTCTGTATAATGCATGTGATGTGTAGGATCGATCCACTAAGCGTTCGAGCTCACTCCCATTTCCATCTTTCAGGTACACATGGACTTAGAGTCCGGTAACCTACGTCAGAAGACTCGCACTTTGATTGGACACCTCACGGGGAGGTCGTCCGGGATAGGTGACTTAAAGGTTAAGTTTTATGTATTTTATTGAATTGTTTTAATATAATTTTGTCGGTTCTAACTTGGTTGTTGTATCTTTAAATGGCTTTACTCGGTTAACGATTTTGGTTTGAATGAATAACTTTAAGGATTTTCGCTGCATTATCGATGATTTGTATTGGTTAATCCAATGAATATTTTGAGAAGCCTTTTGATGTTTTAATTTGATAAATAATTACCTAGATATAGACTTAAGAACAAATATACTATGAAGTTAATTTTGAAGAAAAAGATTTTGACTGGACGAAAAGTTTTTAGTAGCATCTCGATTTTCATTGGGCGACAATCCACACATGAGGTAACACGTAAATGGAGGTCCGGTCAAAAATTGGGGTGTTACAGTATAACATGTGAAGGGTCTGGCTCGTACTTTTGGAGCATTGAAGCATGGAACACATAATGTACTAAGGACATTCTATTCGACAAATCCAACTCATAAGCACATGCACCGAGCCGTCTAAGAATGGAAAACAGACCAATATATCGAGGTGCTAGCTTCCCTTTCACTCCAAATCGTCGAATCCCCTTCTGTAGGCTGATTTTCAAGAAAACTCGATCACCTGCTTTGAATTCTAAGGGTTTCCTCCTCCTGTTAGCATAGCTCTTTTGTCTGCTCTGTGTTGTAGCTAGCCTCTTTTGGATCTGCTTAACTTGCGGGTTCATTTCCTCAATCAACTCGGGTCCAGTGAGTACCTAGTCTTCAAGATCTTCCCAACAAGATGGTGATCTACAGGGTCTACCGTAAAACACCTTATATGGAGCCATCCTGATGCTCGCTTGATAACTATTATTATTTGCAAACTCAGCTAAATATAGATGCTTGCTCCAATCACCTCTGAAATCCATGGCACATGCTCTAAGCATATCTTCAAGTATCTAAATGGCCCTCTCTGACTATCCATCTGTCTGTGAGTGAAGTGTTGTCCTCATGGTGAGTCTTCTTCCCAATTCCTTGTGTAAGCTCTGCCAGAACTGAGACGTAAATCTGGAATCTCTATTTGACAATATAGTCCTGGAAACTCCATGCAGTCTCTCACTATATCTCGAACATACAACTCACCCAGTCTATTCACTGTATCAGTAGATTGAATAGGTAAAAAGTTTGCTACCTTTGTCAGTTGATCCAAGATGACCCATACGGTGTTTTCCCGTCTTAGACTTCTCAACAGGCCATTGATGAAGTCTGTCGCAATACTATCCCACTTCCATTCTGGTATTGAAAGTGGCTGTAACAATCCAGATGGCTTCCTATGCTCGGCCTTCACTTACTAACAAGTTAGACACCGGAAGACATATTGGGCAATGTCTCGCTTCATCCCTCTCCACCAGAAGGTTTTCTTCAAATTCTGACACATCTTATTCCCACTAGATGCATAGTGTATCTGGTATGATGTGCTTCATCCAATATGGTTTCTTTTGCCTGTCCAGAGCTAGAAACATAGAGTTTGTCCCCCAATCTCAATGCACCATCTGAATTAAGCCAAAAATATGTATGCTTACCTTGTCTGACGCCCTCAATCAGATCTGAAATCCATCTATCAATATTCTGCTACTCCTTGATCTAGTGTAAAATGTCTGACTGGAAAGTTACCTCATACAAATAGGCTTGTCTCTCATTTGTGTCTATACCTAGATTGTACTAACTAATCAGCTGATACATCTGTGTAATCTCCTCATCCTTACAGCTAGATTTTCTATTAAGCATATCAGCAACCACATTCACCTTGCCTGGATGATAGTGCAGCTGAAACTTGTAATCATTTAGGAACTCTAACCATCTCCTTTGACAAAGATTCAGTTCCTTCTGAGTATAGATGTATTTGAGGCTCTTATGGTCTGAATATAAGTTGAAATTCTTACCATAAAGATAATGTCTCCAAAGCTTAAGTGCAATTTTGCTCATATGGCTTTGCCGTTAAACATAAATCACTACCTGTCCTTCCTGCATCACTACTACACCCAATCCGCTGAGTGATGCGTCTGTGCACAGGGTGTAATTCACACCATGGGCAGGTGTGATTAGAACTGGTGCAGTAATCAGCAGTTTTTTCAGTTTTGAAAGGAGTTCTCACACCGATCATTCCAAGTGAACTTCTTTGCTTTCCTAGTCAACTTTGTCATTGGATCCGCTATCTTGGAAAAATCTTTAATAAACATGTGGTAGTATCCAGCTAACCCAACCTAATCTTGTAATTGTGGTGGGTTGCTTCAATCAGATACTGCTTGTACTTTCACTTGGTCAACTGCTATCCCCTCAATTGAGACTATAGGCGAAGAAACTTGCCTTTTTCATCTAGAACTTGCACTTGCTAAACTTGGCATATAACTGGTTCTTTCTCAAAACCTCCAAGACTATATGCAAGTGCTGCTCGTGCTTAGCATCTATACAAGAATATATCAGAATATCATCCACAAAAACTACAACAAACTAATATAAGAACTGGCTGAAGACTCTGTTCATGAAATCCATGAATGTGGCTGGAGCATTAGTCAACCCAAAAGGCATCACTGTAAGCTCAAAGTAACCATACTGCATCATGAAGATTGTCTTCTGTATATCAAACTCGTAGATCCTCAACTGATGGTACCCTGACCTCATATCGATCTTAGAAAGGTACTGTGCCCCTCTCAACTAATCAAAGAGATCATCAATCCTCGACAATGGATACTTGTTCTTGATTGTAATATGATTCAGCTTTCGGTAGTCGATACACAACCTCATGGATCCATCTTTCTTTCTAACAAATAAGACCAGAGCTCCCTAGGGCAACTCGCTCGGTCTAATAAAACCCTTTGCCAGAAGTTCGTCGAACTGTGTCTTCAGCTCTATTAGCTCCACTAGTGCCATTGTGTACAGTGGAATAGCTATGGGATTGGTACTAGGATGCAGCTCAATCTTAAACTCGATCTGCCTGTGTGGTGGAAATCTAGGCAAATCATTAAGAAACACATCAATATAATCACGTACCATAGGTATCCCCTGAACCTTCTTAGTCCCTTCTACATTCTCCTCCACTAATAGCTATCAAAAATCCTCTTTCTACTTGATAGCATACAAGAGAGCTAAAATAGGATTCCTCGGCTACCTCTGTACGTTCCCATCAATCCTGAGCAACTCATCATATGGCAACTTGACAGTAACTCTCCGTCTCTGGAAATAAATCTATGCCAGATAGTGTGTCAACCAATCCATCCCCAGTATCACATCATAGCTACCAAAATGTAGCATGCAGAGATCTGCTGAAATCAGCAGATCTTCGAATGTGATTTCGCATCTACATAACTTCTTCGAACATACAGTATCGCCAATCAGCATGACCACCTCCAAAGACTTAGTCAAAGGACTCATCACCAACTGTAACTTATTCACAATATCCTCAAAGATAAAAGATCTAGTAGCACCGAAATCAAATAACACCCTCACAGCAACGCCAAACAACAAAAATCTACCTTCCACCGTTAAGGTGGGATCTATCTGACTATCGGTTGCATACAAGTGAGCCTGAGTCTACTGCTGTGTGAGAGCTATCTAGGCTCGGGTCTGTGGCCATGGCTGAGGTGCAAGAGCCACTGCTCTAGTAAGATAATATTGAGCAACATGTCCCTCGAAACGAGGTAGTTGTCTCTACCATCTATCTCGGGTCTGTGTCAACCTCTGAGCCTGAGATGCTCTATGTGCCTCCTGACCACTCGGTCTCACCTATGAAGGTCCTGTAGTCTGGTCTGGCTAAGTCCTCTTCCTACTCCTCAATGTCTACTCCAACTCCAGATCTCTCTCGACCATCTACGCTCTTTCCACTACATCTAACAAGGTCATCAGCTTAAATGGTGCCACAATCTTTCGGATCTCTATCCTCAATCCCTCAACAAAACAGTCCACCCCGGACTGCTCATATGCGAACAAAGTAGGAGCAAATCTACATAGCTCTAGGAACCTCTACTCATACTCTGTAACAGTCGTACCTCTCTGCATCAGTCTAACCAACTCTGACTGGAGCTGCTTCTGTCTCGTCGTGGAGAAGAACTTATTATAAAATCGAACCTTAAAGTCTTCTCATGACATGGCTGACTAATCAATGGTGGGATCGGCTACAATCATCTTCCACCAATGGTAGGCTGGTCCTACTAACTGATGTACAACAAGTGCAACTCTCCTAGGCCCAACTACCCCCATAGTGTCCAGGTGCTTATTCATCTCAAAGAACCACTTGTCTGCTAGCATGTAATCACCAATCCTCGCAAATGTACTGGGACACAACTTTTGGAATTCTACTAAAAGATCATTTTGCTCCCTATCAAAATCAACTGACCAACTCTGTGGCACTGCCTCCATAGATGCAAACCCCTAATGTGCCTGACCTTGAGCCTGTGCCAGTGGCTCTGTCGATAACTATGGTTGCACTTGTGGTAGTGCTAGTGCTGGCGGCTGTGTAGATGCTGATGGCTATAGGGTCCTAATAGACTACTCCACTGCCCTCTACATCATCTCTGTAATAGTCTCTAGTGTTAAAGCAATCAAAGCTGGTGCTATTGCCACAGATGTACCCTCATTACTAGGCCTCGGCTCTATATTAGCTTCACCTCGACCCCTACCTCCTCTAGGTCTACCTTTACCATGTCCTCAAAGCATCGTCTACAATTCAAAAATCATTTTCAGTATCCAATATTTTAATCATCAAGAAGCAGAAACTTAAATAATTGAACATAATGTAAACTTTCTTTCCACTTCCATCTCATTTTCAAACCTTTTTTCCTCAAATCTTTGGACACTGTGACTTGTGATAATACTAAGTAATTTAAACCCACCTATAACCATTTCGTCGTCGTTCTACTGTGACTCTAAATTCAAATCTCTACATTTTCGATATGTCTCGCTTAGGGGTTTATGCTTCTAAGTCGACAACAATTTGTTTGTTTGTGGGTACAAGAATCTGTGTAGAATACTCAAAATAATCATACTACATATACTACAAACAAACACAAACAATGCACGATGGCATAATGGAATCCCAAGCTTCCGTTTGTTATTAAGCCAAAACTTTCACTCAGAAGTTCCATTGCGGCTAATATAATTTTGTCGAATCCTGGTCTCTAAGGATGACACAAAACCCACCATATGCGATTGTCTCATACTAGTAGAATACAATACATACAAGTTCTTCCAAAAAGTCCGTTCATTGCCCATTATGATTTTGCAAGTGTCTCGCTCCTTAAAGCTAACACAAAACCCACCATACACGACCATCCCATACTAGTAGAATATAGTGCGTACAAGTTTTGCCCAAGAATCGATCACTCACCATATATGGTCTGTCATTCGTCGAATCCAGGATTCCTCCATACCTGTAAATCTCTATGCATCCCATACTACATAGAAATAAAAAATGCAGAATCCTCCTGAATCGAGTCCTGACCAAAACAAGTGTATGTAATCATGTTATAAGTAACTAACTTACATCCTAAAATTTTTTAATTAATGATCCACTGTGCCTTCTACCACACTTGGTCTTTATCTAGACCTATTGTATCAATACTGAGTACATTCCTTTTTTCTCTATGTGATACCATCAGTCCCAAGTCTCAGACGATTCTAATATAGTGCATCATTAGTAGGGAGCAAAGCTTTCACCTATTGGGCTACTACTCGTACTTTTATCCACCTGCGACTGGTAACTCAAGCATGTTGGTATCACCCAAATCTTTTCTAGACTTCTAGCCACCTAGTCATCTAGTCACTAGTAGGTGACCTCTACTCATTTCACTTTTCAAAAATTTGAAATCCAATAAAAATTCCATTCCAGTGAGAACCAAATCCGGTGACCATTTCCAGTGAAAAACCAAGTTCGAAATATTTTATCGGACTAAACTCTTTTCCTAGTGGGCTACTAACTAAGCTCTGATACCACTCGGTGACACCCTGGCCCCCACTCCAGGAGCCATCCACCACTATGCCTCATGTCGGGGCCCAGCTGTGACGACCCACTCAGGACTTATTGTCGTTGCCATCATCCGTAGGCCCACAGAACCCCCCTCAAGGCACTATGTGCTAGGTGGTCACTCAAAGGTATTGTCCCTGCCCCCAAAGGTTTTCTTTAGCCTTGCAGAGAATCAAACCTAAGACCTAGGGCTCAAGTACTTAATTCTTTCATCATCTACTACCATTGAGCTATAACGACAATAAGTCCTCATTGGGTCGTCACACCAGCGATGAGACCCGTGCTTCCCTTCGACTACTATGTCATGTGTGCGGGATAAATCACATCAATCCTCGAATGTTGGAGACCAGGATCGTCACTAACCATTTTTTTCAATCCATAAAATCGGTGTCCATCCTTACTATTAAACTCAGTTCAGTAAAATATAAAAAAAAATCATTTCATATGACTGTTCAATTAACAGTAAATTATAACAAAACAGGTCATTGGATTTTCACAAAAATATTCACAATAAAGTAAGATACTGCAGCGGAATCAACTATCAAAATACACAACCAATGCTATACAGTTCAGGTTGTATCAGAAAAATATACATTTCCTTTGTAGCAGAAACCATTCTTCAAAAGCTTATAGAAAATCTATAGTTCAAAACAAATATAGTGTTTCAAAATTTATATCACAAATTCTATACAACAAAAATAGGCCACATGCCTTAGTTTTCTTCCTAAATACAAAAATGGTAAAACAGTTTGAAATCAAAAGAAACTCAAAGTCCTTCGCTAATCTCCTAGTGAAGTTACCCGACAATATCCATAAGTCGGTCAGTCAGTGTACTCCACCTCTGCGAGTACCTGTGAAAGAGAGTGGGGTGAGCATGAGAGCCTAGTAGATCATCCCTACACATCACTAGCATTATATAAACCAAAATCCAAAACATGCAGACACTATCATTACATTAATCGTTTCAAACATTCAATTGTTTTGTTTTACTCTAAGATCGAAAGAGCTAAACTCCCAGTGACACAAATTGATCCTAACTAGTACCGTTTCAAGCCACGATACCGTTCTTGACCTGTCACAACATCCAAGAACAGGTGCAATGGCATACAAACACTGCTCACCCATCTGAGGAACCCTCAGTCGTCGCAGGCAGCTCCATTAAGGACACCCATGATGGGATCAGGAAGGAGTCGTGCAGCAAATATGGCTACTTCCACAAGTCGTAAATAGATGTCGCCATCACCCCGGTACGTAAAATTATTAAATCTTAATTTAACCTTCTTTAGATTCAATAGATTTCATTCCATGCCAGATCATCATACTATGTATCCATCTCATGTAGCAAGTAATAGAACTAACCAGACATTATGTATCATGTTCAATCAAATACCGAAAGTATATAACTAGACATTATGCTTCATATTCAAGCAAATACTGAAAACATACAACTAGACATTATGCTTAATTGTCAATCAAAGCATTCATGAGTTATACCCATCCTAGCATGCATCTAACATCCTAGGCTACACAAACATCATGCTTTGAACTTTAAGTCTACATAATACTAATGAGCAAGAAAATACTGCCTACCTGATAATGTAGAATAACCCTTGCACCTACTCGCGAGGATTACGCTCAAAGTCCACAATCTGAAATGATTAAACCTCATCATTCACTCCAAATCACCAAAAACCCCTCTTCTACAATTGTACAAACAAATCCAGATTTCCATTTTTTCCACACAAAAATGTGAAATTTGGTACACATAATCTTGACATGTCTAGTGACCTCTCCACCAAATTTCAGCTCAAAATACCTCCATTTGTTTAGTTAACTAGTCTTCTACTTTTTTGTCATGCAATAGATTGTTCAAATGGTTCAGATTTCCTATGGTTTTCAAGTGCTTATCTACTCTTGTTCTAACATCAATTCGAGACTATTTCTTACTATTTTTTAAGGGTTTAGATCTAGAACTCTGATTAATTCAATTCTATGCAAAATAGCAAGCAATTAAAATCATAAACACTCTCAAATACGTCTCGCAAAACGTAACATGCATAAGGATTCTCTGAAAATTTTTCTAGATTCCAGAACATCTAACTAACATGATATATTTGCAAGCAGAGAAAATGTAAACTACATAGGCTTATAATTCGAGATTTATACTCTTTCATAGTCCCAAGTATGAGGTTCGAAATGCCTCAGGTCTCAGTCCAAACGAACACCTCTAGGTACTGCAAACACTGCCTCCAATCTAGTCCTAAAGTCTATTTTCTGCTAAAATTGTTAAAACAATTGATCAAATAGTTAACTTCATCACCTTACAAAACGTGATTAGGATCTCAAATTCTAATTTCTACCACTTGGAGATTGAAATACATGTAATAAGGAAGAAAAGAAGTGGTTTTACTTCAAGAACGGACCCTTGAAGCCTTAGAATCAACACTCCAAAGATTAGATCAACTCAAGTTTCTTTGTATTTTGGGTTCCAATAGTGTTGAATAGAACTATTCTTGGCCATTTCAGCTTCAAACGATTCTGGGATTCATCCAACTGCCTGTGAGATGTTGTAGAGGGTGGAAGTGGCTTCCCAAAGAGCCCTAAATCACTAAAAATGGATACAGATTGAGGGAGACATGGATGGTTGAATGGGGATTGCAGAAACTGAAAATCTAGAATTTCATCTCAAAGATGGGTTTTGTTGCATGTTTGGGTGGTTTGTATGGCAAATAAAGGTGCCACGTGGCCTATGTGTTCCCATGTAAGATGAGTAGTCGGCACTTTGTATTGGCCAACTCAGAGTGTGATTGGATTGCCAAAACCTGGGGTTCAAAAACCAAGTTCTTGGCTGGTTTCTGCTGAAAAATACCTAGAAAATTGCGCCAAAAATCGCTCAAAAATTCAAAGAAAACAGAGGGGGGGACGGTTTGGGTGAGTGGGCCGGCTAGGCGAACGGGCCAGCCCACGCCCAGTGCATCTAGGATGGGTCTTGGCCTGCCCCAGTGGCCCAATCGGCTCAGGCCTGTGAGCCTAAGCCGATTTTTGGCCCACATGGGCCGAACGGCCCGTGCGCCAAAAATTCCATTTTTTTTTTGGTTTTCATCATTTTTTTTTTGTTTTCCCCCCCAATTTTGCATATACATATATACATGTATATATATACTCAAAATTTTCAGATTTTTCTCCTTGATTCATCTATCTCCTCCAAATCTTCAATTTTTTACACAAATTTTCAATATTCACACATTTATTTTCTCAAAAATTGAATAATCCACCCCAAAATTGCATTTTTTTCTCTCCAAAAATTTATTAATTACCCAAAAAATTCCATAATTACTCCAAAAATTTAATGATCTTTCCAAAAAATCATATCTCTCCAAAATTTATTTTTTTCTTATAATTTCATGCATTTTCCTTCTCAAAATAGTATTTTTTTCACTTATTCTAATTTTTTTCAATAAATAATTTAAAATTAGAAAAAAATTTGAGAAAATTCATGTATTCTCATTTAAAAATTCCAAAAAATACATATATCAAACCCATTAATTTTTTTTGTATCAAATCATGGGTCGTCACAGCCTCACATCCTTATAAGAAATTTCGTCCTTGAAATTTACAATGATACGGATAAGACAAATCAAGGAGCAACATGCATCAACTTTGGGTGGTGTCGGATCATGAAGTCCTCACTCTCCCACGTATCATGCTCAGCACAATGGAACTGCTAGCGCACTCGAACCATCAGTATCTCCTTGCTGTGCAACCTCTTTACATCACGATCTATGATGGCCACAGGCAGCTCATTATACGTATAGCCCTCTCGCAGCTCAATATACCTCCAATCGATAATATGTGAGGGATAGAAACATGAAATACATTATGCACACCCGATAGCTATGGCGGCAATGCTAGCCAATAAGCCGCGAGACCAATCCTCTCAAGGATCTCAAAAATCCCAACATATCTCGGTGTGAGCTTCCCTAAAATCCTGAAGCGTGTCTGCCCCTTGCGAAGTGAAATGCGGACGAGGACATGGTTACCAACATCAAACTCAATGACTCTTCTTCGGTTATCTGCATAACTCTTCTGTCAGTCTTGTGCTTGCTTCATATTCTATTGAATCCTTTGTATCTTCTCATTTTTCTCCTATATGAAGGCAGGTTCCAAGACTGCTCTGTCACCAGTCTTGGCCCAACAAGCTGGGGATCTACATGGTCAACCATACAACGCCTCAAATGGTGCCATGCTAATGCTCGACTAGTAGTTGTTATTATAAGAAAACTTGCACAAGGCTAAGTGATACTCCCAACTACCACCAAAATCCAAAATACAAGATCGCAGCATATCCTCAAGAATTTGAATCATACGCTCAAATTGACCATTAGTTTGCAGATGGAATGTTGTACTAAGGTTCACCTTCATTCCCAACTGAGTGAAGTCATAATCCTTCAACAGCTCCATCCATTGCCTCTGTCTCATGTTCAAATCCTTTCTATGAGAACAAGCATCTGAGGCTCTTATGATCTGAATAAAGCGTGAAACGCTCACCATAAAGGTAATGCCACCAGATCTTAAGTGCAAATACTATCGCTGCCAGCTCTAGGTCATGTACATGGTAGTTCCTCTAATGATCCTTCAACTCTCAGGAGGCACAAGCTACAACCCTGTCATCCTGCATCAATACACGGCCCACGCCTATCTGTGATGCATCAGTATATATGGTTAGCTCTCAACCGGGTTCTGGCAATACTAGTATTGGAGCTGATATCAATCTCCTCTTAAGCTCAAGAAAGGTGTTCTCGCATTGGTCAGTCCAGACAAATGGAGCATCCTTCTTGGTTAGTTTTATCATCAGAGCTGCAATCCTTGTGAAGTTCTGGACAAAACGACGATAATAGCTGACTAAACCCAAGAAGCTGTGGATCTTGGTCACTGTGATAGGTCTAAGCCAACTGATAACTGCCTCGACCTCAGTGGGGTCCACAAAAATACCCTCGGCTCTAACCACGTGACCCAAAAATTGGATCTCTCATAGCTAAAACTCACACTTGTTGAACTTAGCATATAATAACCTATGCTCTCTCAATGTATGCAGTGCAATCCTCAAGTGCTTAACATGCTTCTCATGAGACCTCGAATAGATCAAGATATCATCAATGAAAATGATCACAAAGGTGTCAAGGTATGGCCGAAACACCCTCTGCATGAGGTCCATAAACATAGTCGGGGCATTTGTCACGCTGAACGACATGACCAAGAACTTATAGTGCCCATATCTAGTGCGAAACGTAGTCTTCAACACATCTTCCTCCCTAACTCTCAACTGCTGGTACCCAAATCTCAAATCAATCTTCGAAAACAACTTGGCACCTCTAAGATGATCAAATAAGTTGTTGATACGCGAAAGGGGGTACTTATTCTTGATCATCACCTTATTCAGTTGCCGATAGTCGATGCGTAAATGGAGGTTCCCATCCTTCTTCTTCACATATAATACCGGAGCTCCCCAAGGTGACACACTACAAGAGATGAAACCATTACTCAACAACTCCTCTAGATGGACCTTCAACGCCTACAACTCCTTAAGCGCCATGCGGTAAGGAGGAATTGATACAAGTTGTGTCCCTAGTATGATCTCGATACTAAAGTCGATCTTCCACTTAGGGGGCAAGCCAGGTAGATCCTCGAGGAACATGTCAGGGAAATCTTTGACGATAAGGATCTCATCAATGTTCGACCGAGAAGGTGCCTCATCTATGGTCGTCATACTAACTAGAGTATCAATATTGTGCTATGTCACTAATCTGCCATGAGTAATTTGCCTATCTGAAGCTCTCCCTTGAAAGATGACAGTGGGTTGGCTTAGAATCTGAAACGCAACCTTTTTGGCGTAGCAATCCACATGTGCATGGTATGCAGCCAGCCAATCCATACCGAGTATGGCATTAAACTCTAGAAACTCAAATACTCAAAAGTCTACTACAGTCTTAAAGTCTTCAATCCTAAGTACACACCTCTCACATATCATGTTGGGCTAGATGCGTTCTCTAACAGCAGTGCTCAACATCAACCAAGTAGGAGCCCTAATTGGCTTAGGTCCTAATCTATCTACAACACATCCAGAAATAAAGGAAAAAAGTAAAACCAGCATCAATCAACACATATACAGACGAACAACAAAGTGAGACAGTACCTTCCACCAAGGTCCTTATTGAATCAGGGTTAGGCTAGGTGACAACCTGTGCTCTATTTCTAATAACTAAGACAGAAGAACTAGGACCCCCTATAAGAGTCGGACACTTAGGCCTCTTGTGTTCAACTTGTCCGCACTAATAGCATGTAAAGGGTGGTCTCTGTCCTCCCTAATAGCTCTGGCTCTATCCACGACCTCGACCACAGCCTCTACCTCGGGCCCTAGAAAATGTGCTCTGCTGGTGGATGTGCCTACACAGGAGTGGCTAAAAGTGCCACTGCCTAGGTGGTAGTGTAGCTGGGAGTGCTGCTCGATTTTCCCTCATAATACTTTCTCTTCCTCTGCCTCTTAAAATGACCACGACCTCGATGACACCCAGACCCACCTCTATGTGATGATTGAGTCTGTGATACAACCTGCTGTTGCGGCTGTGGCTGAGGGGCATTGCCAGATACTACTAAAATTTCAGGGTACTCATCTAAACCATCCATCTCATATCGTGGGGCCTCCCTCTAGATCTCCTCTAAGTTTCGAGCCTTGGATGTGGAAGTCGTCTATCAGTTGGCGACCCTCAGCCCTTATCGATAGAATCAAGCCCTTTCTCTCTGCTCAGCAATCAGCCCAAGTACGTAGGCCTCCTACAGTAGGAACCGATGTTTATACTCTCTCACGGTTATGGTCCCTGTCGCAGGCTCATACACTCTACCTTCTTATGTTCCCTCTCAGTTTTAGGAACGTAAGCCTCAAGAAATAATTCTCTAAACGTGGCCCATAGAGTGATCGGGCCCTCAATGCTCCTTGTAGAATGCCATCGTCTAGCAGCCTCACTCTCTAACATATGGGTTGAAAACAGAACACGATCCGCCTCTGATAATCTCAGGGTCTTGGCGTTTTTCCCCATGTTCAACAACTAATCATCTACTACCTCTAGACTAATGCCGCCTCTGAACCCCTTGGAGCGCAAATCCATAAGACTCTTGAGGAGCCAGGCATGGGCTCTTTCATCTCCCTGTTTGTCCTAGGCTGGGGCTACGGGTGCTACTACTGGCCCAACTGGTGGCTCAGTAGCCGATGGCACAGGTGGAGTAGGCTACACCCTCTATCTGTTAACCTCCAATCGATTGAGTCTCTCTACCAGTAAGGTCTTCTGGGCCAGAGCAACATCGTTAGAGGCCTTAATCACATCCTCGAGCCTCTGTATAGGATCTAGCTCGGGCTAAACCAGAGGTGTTGGTGGTGGTGTCGGTTCTCTAGGCCCGAGCGGTGGTCTACCCTGCCTAGGGGGTGTCGTACCCTTCCTGGGTGGCATCTTTATCTACAGTTCAAATAGACTAAAAGTTTAGTAGTATGGTATATTCCGTTCAAGATATGTTTTATGAATGATAGTTTCTCTCCTTTGTTTGATGATTTGTTTACTTTTGCTATCATTCTGATATCGCCTAGGTTCTTTATTTATTAGAGTCTTTCGATTCTTTTGAACCTAGGCTTTGATACCAAGTCTACTGGGACCCCTTCCCTAGGCCAAAGGGTGGCTCGACCGGCACAGTGGCCTGACAAACTCACTCACTATGTCAAGTTCACCCAACCACTGTTAAGCCTTTTTTCAATCTCATACAACGAGCGACATCATAATAATTGAAAGATCAGAGCAAAAGTAAACAACCTATGAAGAGTAAACATCATATTACACATTTGTCTTGTCCAAAATACATAGTGGACCATTTATACATACACAAGGAATAACCAACCTCTAAATCGAAAGACCAGAAAAGGAACAAAAAATGTTAGGGAGTTAGGCGATCACAATGCCCTTCCCTTTATCAGCCACCGAAGAACCTGAAATATTAATAGAGTAGTGCGCCTAAATCAACGTGGCTTAGCGAGTAGTAAGACCAGCATGTCAAATATAACTAGCATTCCAAAATAGTACATGTATGCATAAGCAGTAAAAATGATATAATATTCAACTGCATGACATAGTATGAAAACAGTTATAAACAGTGCAACGGTTTCAGAAAACATCTCAAATCTATGCCAGTTAAAAATTGTATCCAAGCTAGGGTCAAATCAGCAAACTCAACCTATGATCATCGCTCGAGCGAGTCCTAAGTCAGGCGTAGTGGCCACTCAAGCAGGTCGTGAGCTAGACGTACCCATCGAATACCTTAAACCTGACACTCGGCCCTCAAGTTTCGTGACTCGAGCGACTTTTGAGGCTAGGCGCACTGATCATGTGCCCTAACCCCGACGCTTGGCCCTCGAGTCTAATCCCAATCATATCATGTACCCTAACCCCAACGTTTGACCCTCGAGCCTATGGTCTCATTACTTGTGTACTTCTACACTTTTCAAAATTTATTCAAATATATCTCAATTTCATGAAACCATTTAAACTATATCATTTTACACAAGTTTTATTAAAGGAACACAAGTCATAAAAAACACTTGAATCAAACTACTCACCTCGGGTCCTGTGCACCGATGTCCCATCGACTCTCAGTCGAATCTCGCAGTGTTCACTCGAATCAACATTCCTTAAACTGAATCTCAGTTCTTTCTATATTGTGGTTTAATCTCTAATTCCATTGTCTCTAATTGGTCTCAATCGACCCAAGTCGTTTCAATCAAATTCGATCAATTGGTCAAACCTGGCCAAACTTGGTCAACTGGTCAAACATAGTCAAATTTAGTCATCTTTGGTCAATTTTGGCCCAAGTAGGTCAAATTAGGTCAATTTGGGTCAAAATTGGGTCAAAATTGGGTCATTTAGGTCAAAATCCTCAAATTTCAATACAACCTAATTTCAAGCTTTTGCCCTCTTTGCGCAGTGAACTTGTCGATTTTTCTATGACTAATCCGTATATCAGATTTGCGCGAAACTTTTAAGATTTCATCTACACTACCTAAACCTTCACTAGAATTTTAATTTCTGATTTTTGGACACCATTTACTAAGGTTTCTAAGTGCATTAACAGGGATTGTGAAATCTTGTATTCCCTGTGACAGGCAGTTACTTAGTAAATTGGTTGACCTACGTTTTAAATTTAGAATGGCTTGAAATTTGGTACACAATCTTAACATGTCAGTGACCTCTCCACCAGATTTCAGCTCAAAATACCTACATTTGGTCAGTCAACTAGTCTTCAACTTTTCTATCATGCAACAGATTGTTCAAATGGTTCAAATTTCTTATGATTTTTAAGTGTTTATCTACCCTTGTTCTAACATCAATCCAAGACTGTTTCTTACTATTTTTGTAAGGTTTTAGATTTTAGAACTCTGATTAATTCAGTTCTATCCAAACAACAAGCAATTAAAATCATAAACACTCTCAAATACATCTCCCAAAACATAGCGTGCATAAGGATTCTCTGGAAGTTTTTCTAAGTCCCAAAACATCTAACTAATAGGGCATATTTGTAAGCATAGAAAATCCAAACTACAGAGGCTTATGATTTGAGATTTATACCCTTTTGTAGTCCCAAGTATGAGGTTCAAAATGTCTCAAATCTCAGTCCAAACGGACACCTCTAGTATGCAAACACATCCTCCAATCTGGTCCCAAAGTCTATTTTCTGTTGAAACTGTTGAAACTATTGATCAAGCAATCAACTTCATCACCTTACAAAATGTGGTTAGGATCTCAAATTCTAATTTCTACCACTTGTAAGTTGAAATACACGTAATAAGGAAGAAAAGAAGTGGTTTACCTCAAGAATGGACCCTTAATAGCCTAAGATTCAGCACTCCAAAGATTGGATCAACTCAAGTTTCTCTATTTTCTGGGCTCCCAACAGTGTTGAGTAGCACTGTTCTTCGCTATTTCATCTTCAAACGATTCTAGGATTTGACCAACTACTTGTGAGATGTTGTAGAGGGTGGCAAGGGCTTCCCAAATAGCCCTAAATCACTAAAAATGGATACAGATTGAGAGAGATTTGCAGAAATTGAAAATTTAGAATTTCACCTCAAAGATGGGTTTTGTTGCATGTTGGGGTGGTTTGCATGGCAAATAAGAGTGTCACATGCCCATCCACATGGCCCATGTGTTTCCATGCAAAATGACTAGTTGGCACTCTGTATTAGCCAATTGAGAATTTGATTGGATTGTTAAAACCTAGGGCTCAATAACCAGGTTCTTGGCTGGTTTCTGCTGAAAATACCCAAAAAAAATCAGAAAAATCGTGCCAAAAATCGCTCAAAAATCCAAAGAAAACGAAGGGGGACTGTTTGGGCGTATGGGCTGGCCCGCCCTAGTGGACCAATTGGCCCAGGCTTTGATTTTTGGCCCACACGGACCGAATGGCCCTTGCGCTGAAAATTCCATATTTTTCTTTTTTGGTTTTCATCATTTTGTTTTTTGTTTTCCCCCCAATTTTGCATACGCGCACACACACACACACACACACAGATGTACATATACTCAAAATTTTCAGATTTTTCTCCTCGATTCATCAATCTCCTCAAAATCTCCAATTTTACATAAATTTTCAATATTCACACATTTATTTTCTCAAAAATTGAATAATCTTCCCAAAAATTACAATTCTCTCGCCAAAAATTCATTAATTACCCCAAAAATTTCATAATTACTCCAATAATTTAATAATCTTTCCAAAAAATCATATTTCTGTAAAAATTATATTTTTCTTATAATTTCATACATTTTCCTCTCAAAATTGTATTTTTCTCACTTATTTTTTTCAATAAATAATTTAAAATTAAGAAAAATTGAGAAAATTCATGTATTCTTATTTAAAAATTTCAGAAAATACATATATCGAACTCATTAATTTTTGTGTATCAAATCAAGGGTCGTCACATCCTTGACTACTACGAGGACTTGAAGTGGTTGTTTTAGATCACGATAACAGATATGTGTTGGATTTAATTGAAATGACATGCACCTGCAGAAGATGACAACTTGTTGGCATACCATGTGAGCATTGGGTTGTAAACATTGTTGGCAACAATAAGATGCAAGATAACTATATTCATGAGTTCTACAATGTATATTCATTGTATAGACAACTTGTTGGCATACCATGTGAGCATTGGGTTGTAAACATTGTTGGCAACAATAAGATGCAAGATAACTATATTCATGAGTTCTACAATGTATATTCATTAGTTATGCTTGTGTATATTCATTGTATTAATTCAACTGAAAGTGAAGAAATGTGGCAAAGCCTGTCAAAGATGTTCTTCCCATTCAACCACCTATTAAGGTTCAAAAAAGAGCAGAAGCAAAATTACCAAAAAAGGAAAAGAGCCAAAAGAAGTCAAGAATGTTGCCACCAAGATAAAGATTTCAAGGAAGGGTAATGTAAAATGACATGTAAAGACTATAGTGCCAAACAACACAATAAATTGTTTTATACAAAGGGACATAATTAAGGACATTACTATAAACATAATTCGTATACTTTTTGTTTTATTTAGTAGGTCTCTAATGAAACTATTCCACGAATTTTAGAGAAAATAAAGTGAAATAAAGATGTCAAAGGAGCATAAGCAACGTTAGAGAAGTTGCAAAAAAGCAAAACAACTACAACATCATTCCGACCATCAATCTCAATCCATCAATCTATCTCAGTCTAACCATTAAACTTAGACTAACCACTGGACTTTGCTTAGTCATCAATTTTTGCTTAATGATTGATCTCTACCTACTGAACTATCTCACGTCCTAGCAAACCAAACATAAGTCCTATTATAGCCTAGTTATCCCCTAGCAAACCAACAACCAAGTCTGTTACAATCTAATCATCTGCAAATAGAACAACCATGTCAGTTTGTAACACTCTAAGAATTTGTATGAAATTTAATTAAATAATATAGAATTAATCATTGAGAATTTTATAAAATTTTTGAGATACAAGATTTTATATATTTTAACTTATAAGTGGTCAAAATAAGAAATGACATTAATTGAGATTTTGTTGGAATTTTTGGATGTAAAACCCTGTATAGTCCAAGGTATAAAGTAAAGTAGGTAAAATAAAAATAAAATCAAAGGGAAAAGATAGCAAAAAATAAAAAAATAAAAAAACAAAAATAACCAAGGAAGTTGTTAAAAATCTATACTTTCCAAAACCCCCATTCTCTTCACAAAAGTAAAGTAGAGAATTAAAAAGGTTTCTAAAATAAAATTAACTCAAAAGAATGTATTAGCAACTTCTAAAATAATTACTTATTAATAGAAATGCTTGGGAAACAAGTAAAATAGAGAATTGGAAAGGTTTCTAAAATGAAATCAACCCAAAAGAATGTACTAGCAACTTCTAAAATAATTACTTACTAATATATGTGCTTGAAAAACAAGTAAAATAGAGAATTAGAAAGGTTTCAAAAATAAAATCAATCCAAATGAATGCATTAGCAACTTTTAAAACCTTTACTTACTAATTCTTATACGTATGAAACAAATAAAATAGAAAAGAAAAGAGTTTTAGAAATGTTTCTATAATAAAGACATCTCAAACTTGCTAATTCATGCCCATTAGAACCTTATATAATCCCAAGCATGAGCACCATTCTCTTCACCCTAGCAAGAACTGAACAAGTTTGTTCTTGTTCTCTCTGCCTCCTTCTTGGCATCCCTTTTTTTCTTTAATTGTTCTAAATAGCAGTTGGAGTAGTAGTAACAAAGTGCTACACAAATTTTTATGTTGGCAATTGGAGAGATTTGAAGGAGATTCAATACAGGCTTCAAGAAGAAAAAAGCTATTTGAGGTGGAAGTGATTTCTGACTTTTGATTTATTATTTCAATTTCAATAAGATATTCATGCTTGAATATACATGTTTTATCATCATGGATTACATTAGCCATGCTTAGACTTTGCATGATTAGGTTTGTATATATGTTATGTGCTATTAGGACGCTTGTTATGTTCATATGCCAAATTCGATCATGTTAGTATATTAATTCAATTTTGTTATACTTAATGAAAGATTATATGAGATAATAACCATGTAACAATGCAATATTCCACAGGGATTACTGCGGATGTTCTCAAGACCTGAACTTTGAGTTTGTTTCTAATTCATGTGGGTAAGGTCCCAAAATACTTGGGAAAGGTCCTAAATCTAGTGGAATTTGGCATAAAAGATTGCCTTTTTTCTTCTCAGACAAGTATTTTGATAAGAACACCAAGGTTAACACCTTCTGGTCTTTAATACAACTTTAAACAAGAAATTGATTGAATCACCTAATGTTTGAAAGTATTTATCTTGAATGTCTTATTTGTTGAAATAATAAGTTAAATATTTAGAACGATCAACTATGCTTTGTGTTCACCCTTTCATTTCTAACTTTTCAGGAAATTGATAAACAGGCAACATGATAGTCATTTAGGCAACATTTCTTTAGAATATTTTCTTTAGAAAGTTTTACTTAATTGTAAGGGCATGTTGACCCAATTTTGTTATTCAAGATTTATTCCACATTAATAGACTCAAAAGTTAAATGTCTTGAATTTTGAAAATAATTAATGTTATGAAATTATTTTTATTTAAATAATTTTAAATGTTATCTTTTTTGAATTATGGTGTAAATTAAGGTTTTGTACCATTTATTTTCAATTAATGAAATCATCTCATTAGTAAGATTTTGTACCTATTACTTTCAATTAATGATATTAAATCTCTTGCTGTTTTATTTAGAAATGTACATGAGCTTTCAATTATATGATACTAAGAAATCTCAGCGAATTGGGATAGAAATGGAAAGTATGAAAAATAAAAATAATGTGACACCGATCCGCCCACTGCCAAGTGGTGCGGTCCACATCATCCCTCTCAAATAAGCAGAAAGGGAAAGAATAAAATTCTAGAGAGGCGGGGTGTTATATTATTATAACCCAGTAATCTCTGGGCAAATATACAATAGCAACACAAGGACATTTTACCGCTTTAAAGTTCATAACATGAAAAACGAAGAGTGGAAGAAGGACCGCTTAATTCATGTCCTTTCTTTTTCTTCTCTATTATTGACCTTTTATTTTTCTTCTTATTAATGATGTGCACTATGTATGTCCCAAGCTTCAATCTCCCATGTATCTTGTTTATATATATGAAGATCGTCTCTTGTTCTCTCATAACCTAAACTTTATTAATGAGTTCTAATTTTAAATAGTTTACCACACAAATTTTAAATAGTTTAGTGACCATAGGCAAAAGGACACATAGTATAGTGATTGTGGCAACACATTTTGCATGAATACAATTGTGGCTCTACTCTCGCTTTTTTACTCTCGTTAGCAATTTTTTACCTTACATGATTGGATACAAATGAAATCACATAGTATCCAACATAAATATAAAATGAAAATACAATTTTCCATCATTAATGTAAAATGAATACACAATTATGCTTACATAGTTGTTATAGAGTTAGTTTAGTAAAAAAGGGAAAAAACCACCATTAGAAAAACAAATTGTACAAAAAGAACGCAAAGCTAAGAACACAACATAGACAAAGACACTAGACTAAAGGAAATGCCACAACCAAGAATATGAAGCTAGTGCAACATTTTTTATTTTTCTCGATGATTAGATTATGTCCTC
>JAJIYU010004639.1:0-23873 GCA_030144865.1 Tinospora cordifolia
AGCTACAGTTTCTTGCTTCTTCGAGCTCCATGATAAAATACTTGATCCAAGAGTAAAACAGTAGCCTGAGGTACTCCTCATATCATCAATAGAACCTCCCCAGTCACTATCTGAGAAGCCAACCAGCTTGAACTCCTTACTTCTTGTGAATTTAACACCAAAATTACTTGTGCCTTTGACATATCGAATCACTCTTTTGGCAGCCCTGAAATGCAATTCACTTGCACAATGCATAAACCTGGATAATATACTTACAACATTTAAAATATCAGTATGTGTTGCTGTAAGATACATTAAACAACCAATCGAACTTCTAAAATATCTCTCATCAACTTTATCAACTCCATCTTCGTTACACAACTTCTCCTTTTGATTCATAGGAGTGCTTGCTTCCTTGCATTCTTCAAGCTTGAACTTCTTTAAAATCTCCTTTGCATACTTCTTCTGGCATATGAAGACTTTATGCTCAACTTGCTTGATTTCCATCCCAAGCAAGGTCATTGACCCGAGATCTGTCATCTCAAAAAGCTTCATCATTTCTTGTTTGAAGTTCTCAATCAGTTGTGCATTATTTCCTGTCAGCAAAAGATTATCAACATAAAGAGAGACTATCAAAACATCATTACTCTGATGTTTGACATAAAGAGTGGCCTCAGATAGATTTTTTTTCAAAGCCTAAGCTCAACAAATGTTCATCTATCTTGTTGTACCAAGCTCTTGGAGTTTGTTTCAACCCATAAAGAGCCTTCTTGAGAAGAAACACCTTGTCCTCCTCTCCTTTCTTCACAAAGCCTTTAGGCTGATCAACATAAATTTCTTCCTGCAAAATACCATTTAAAAATGCTGATTTTTACATCAAGCTGATGCACTTTCCAATTCATTTGAGCAACTATAGCAAGTAAAAGCCTTATGGTGTCCAGACGAGTGACTGGTGCAAAGGTGTCTGAGTAGTCCACACCAAAAACTTGAGTATAGCCCTTCACCACAAGTCTTGGTTTATGCTTGTTGATTGAGCCATCAGCATTGGGCTTGGTTCTGTACACCCACTTGACTCCAATCACCTTCCTATTTTGGGGTTGATCAACCAACTCCCATGTTTTGTTTTTCTCAATCATGAACAACTCCTTCATTGTAACCATCCAATTTTTGTCTTTCATTGTTGCTTCAAAATCTGCAAGTTCACAAACAGCTATATTGCACCTTGCATAAATGTTAGTGAGTAATCTAGTACCTCTTACATGAACATCATCCATTAACTCATTCTGCCAATTTTCATCTTCATCTGTGCTTGATACAGGAAACTTAAGCTACAATTTGACCATTTTTCTTTGCCTCATCCCAGTTCTACTCTTCATCTTTCACAAAATGAACATCTCTGCTTATAACAATTTTCCCAGTTTGTGGTTGAAAAATTTTATAGGCTTTTGCAACAGTGCTATAGTCGATAAAGATGCCTGAAAATGCTCTTTTATCTAACTTGTCTCTCTTGATCTGAGGAACATGAGTGAAGCACAAACAACCAAATATTTTGAGAAAACTTAGAGATGGTTTATGACCATACCAAGCCTCAAAAGGTGTTTGATCCTTGACTGCTTTTGTCAGCAATCGATTTTGCAAGAAAACCGCAATATGAGCTGCCTCTGCGTAGAATTGTTTGGGTAAATTCTTCTCATGCAACATACATCTAGTCATTTCTAAGATGTATTTGTTTCTTCTTTCACTAACTCCATTTTGTTGCGGAGTGTAGGGGCCTGTTAACTAATGCTCAATGCTAGCTTCTTCACAAAATGCATTGAAATTGTCTGAGGTATACTCCTTGCCATTATTAGACCTTGTTATTTTAATTTGGTTGCGACTTTGATTTTCCACAATCTTCTTGAACTTCTAGAATACTCCAACCACTTCTGATTTGAATTTTAAGAAAAAAAAATCCAACATATTCTAGTGAAATCATTAATAAAAGCAACATAATATCGACTACCTACTAATGAGGGAGTTCTCTAAGGTCCAGCAATATCTGTGTGGACTAAATGCAGGTTATAGGTACTCCATGCTGTCTTGGGAAATAGCTTTCTGTGTGGTTTTCCAAATTGACAAGCCTTGCAGGTCGATATGTAATCATCAAACTTTGGAAGATCAATTGCCATGCTTTTGGACTTCATCTGTTGTAGCCCTTGGTGGTGATAATGCCCGAGCCTCTTGTGTTACACCATTGAGAGGCTTTCTTTGGTTAGAAAAATGATTGCTCCTCCTGCATTGGATTGAGAGAAAAACTCCTCCCTGCCATCTTAACTTCGAACATCTTTTGGCCTGTAGCATACTCTATCACACATGCCTTCTCCATGAACATCACTTTGAATCCCTTCTCTATTAATTGACTAACACTGAGCAAGTTTTGATCAATATCTGGTACATAGAGAACATCGATGATCAACCTGGTTCTTGAACAACTTCCAATGGCTACAGTGCCCTTTCCTTTGACTATAATGTGTTCGCCGTTCCCAATTCTAACCTTCTTGGACTCAGTGCTCTTTAATTCTTTGAATAGCTCCTTGTCATGTGTCATATGATTAGTGCAACAACTATCGATGAGCCGGTTTTCACTTGTTTCATTATTTGTGAAACAAGTTACAACAAAAAGCTAGTCTTCTTCTTCTTGATCTGCTACTTGTGCTTCATTTCCTTACTACTGATTTTTATTCTCGCAAATGACAGCTTCATGTCCCATTTGATTGGATTTGCTGCACTTTGCATCTGGTCTTCTCCAGCACTTGAAAGGTGGGTGACCTTTTTTGCACAATGTTGACATGGAGGGTAATCTTTCTTTACTCCTGATCTTCTATTCATGGTTTTGCTTTTGTTCCAAGGTGCAAAGCTTTGTCCACTTGCAGCTTGAAACTTCTTGTTCTGGGGCCCACCATTCTTTCCATCATCTTGATGCTTGAATAGTAGAGCTCCTTCGACGGCTCCTTCTTGCCTCATTACACACCTATGCTCTTGTGCTTGCAAAGCACTTAAGAGTTCTATCAGAGCAATCTTTGACAGATCCTTCGTGTTTTCTAAGGTGGTGATGGTAGCCTCAAATCTTTTAGGGATTGTTACAAGGATTTTTTCATCAATCCTTGAATCTTTCAGAGAAGAACCCAATAATTTGACATGATTTGCTATGTTGAGTAGTCTGTCAGAATACTTCTTTATGGTTTCTGTCTCCTTCATTTTTTGCAGCTCAAAGTCACGAACTAGATTTAGGACCTGCATCCCTCGAATTCTTTCATCTCCTTCATACTCAGTTTTGGGATAATTCCAGATTTCCTTTGCTGTTTTCAATGACATGATAATTGTGAAGATTGTGGAGGAAACTGCAGCAAATAGGCAAGCTTTTGCCTTGGACTTCTTTGTCTTCTTCTCCTTCTGTGCTTTAATTTGTGCCACAGTGGGATTGTCCGAGAAAAGAGGAATGGCATAGTCTTCTTCCACTGCTTCCCAAAGATCCAAAGCTTCCAAGTATGTCTCCATGCGCACTGCCTAGGTCTGGTAGTTATCTCCATCAAACACCGGTGGAGCAATTGAAGAGAAACTAGCTTCGGTCTCCATAACTGCTCAAACTCACACACAGGTCCCTTAAGAAGAGAGTTTTGATACCAAATTGATGGTATTTTAAAATGAGAGAAGAGAGAACTAAAATGAATTGCTGCACTTGAAGAGAAATCAAAACACCTTTTAACTTTGAAGCATTACAATTTAAAGCTTGAAAAATAACAAACTTTACTAACAGAAAAATCCAAAAAATTAGCTCTAAAAAATAGAGCACGACCACTACAACTAACTCCTAAGAATGAGGAACAACTTGGACTCAATCAAACTTAAATAAGTTCAGTAGTTCTGAGCATGTATTTCAACACTTTTCTTTGAAAAGAAACAAAAAATGCATAAGAGAACTAGAATAAATAGTTAGAAGCCTTGAACAATAGATGACATATGCTTATCCCAATCTAAGAACCTAATTTGATAAAGAAGGCCCATTACACCAAGTAGTGGCGAACTTAATTGATTCCAGACATCAATATTCCTGATAAGATTGTCAAAAATTTGGCTATGTCCTTTTAACCACGGACCCAAAATAGTGGCTAGATAAGTCACCATTGCGCCCTCTTGAACTTGACTGGATAATTGGCAAAGGTGACACCTACTAAGGCACTTGTCCAGTGTGGATGGCCAACTCAATCTACATAAGAGAAGGGTAACCATCCTAGCCACAACCCTTGTGAAACTTGCATTCCCCAAATAAGTGATCAACACTTTCCCTGTACCTTTTTTGTAGGGAGCACTAGTTAGGGGAAGTGCAAACACTTGGAAGCCGCCTATTGAACATGCCTTAAGATTTAATCCTCCTCTAGGCTACTAGCCACTTGAAAACTTGCACTTTTAGAGGAACTGATACTTTACGCATAACGTTGGCCATAGGAAACAATACATGTGAAGAAAGAAAAATGGAATAAGAAAAGTAAGACCTGCTAGAATACTGAACAAACGCTCCAAAGATCAGACTAGACAATCAAAAGAAGTAGAGGGGCTACATTTTCGAGCGAAGAAGATCTGCAACTTCCTCTTGCTCTCTAGAAGTCAATGCTTTGGGGAAATGATGGTCCTATGAAACCACAAAATAATCTAAAGAAGAATGTGATAGAAAGCTAGCGATGGGCTGATAATGAATATTGGATAGTCCATAGTGGTTAGGGTCAGACTCACTCAAAGGGTGCCTGCCAGACCACTTATCTGCCCAAAAAAGAAAAGAGCGTCCATCACCCATGACCCACCTACACTTGCCTACCACTATAGGGATGAGCATTGCAATAACGTTCAAGGACTTCTACATGTAACCGTTCTAAACCGTCTCAAATAGCCCCTCCACAAGACATAACCTAAGTTGATTGAACTTACTAGGCATAACTCAAGCCCGAAAGTCGCTTATATGTTGTATAAACCTACATGTCCATTTTTCTAAATGTGCAAGGTTTCTTTTGCAAACGTTTCCAATCCGCAGGCCACCTTTCTCAATTGGGCCGTGGACAATCTCTCTCTTGACTAATGATCTACTTTTGTCCCCTTCCTTTTGTTTCCACAAGAAGTCTTTCATTTTTGTTTCAATTTCCCTTTTGACCCGTTTTGGAACCTTGATTAGAGATAAGATGTTGGGATAGCAAACGGAACCAACTTGATAAGGGACACTAGTTCCTTTCAAGAGGAAGCTTCTCTTCCACTTACCCAACCTTCTATATGTAGTGAAAAGCATTGGCTCTAGAAACGCGACAATCAAGGGTTTTCACCTCGAGAGCAAACCAAGGTAACTCATAAGCCCACAATTGATGGAAGAACCAATCCTATTATTTGCTAAGTTGACTCTATGATATGTCTGCACATTTGTCCCTGAGATTTAACAGTTTGCTATGGTAATCCTCAAATATGAGAAAGTGAAGAAGCAATCACTGTATTAGACATGTTTTTGATCCTAATTCGAGAAGGAAAATAATGTCATTAGCATATTTTTGACATGAAACTTCCATTGCCTCACCATTGATCTTGAAGCCTTTATCTAAGGAAGTTTTCTGGTTCTATGCATTAGACTACTTAAGCCATCGACTACAATTGTGAATAAAATATAGTATGAAACATCCACTCCCTCACCACCAGTCTTGAAGCCTTTACTTAATGAAATTTCCCTTGCTCTATGCATTAGCCTACTTAAAACATCGGCTACAATTATGTTTAAAAATAGCGAGATGGAATCTCCTTGCTTAAGACCTCTCTTAGCTGTGAATTTACCCCTAGGTCAGCCGTTCACCACTACCAAGTAGGCGATTTAGGAGACATGCCCCATGACCCACGAGGATCACCTATTTTTGCCAAATCCTTCTGCCTCCATCATAAATTCTAGGAAACCCCATTGAACATGGTCATATCCTTTTGCAAAATCAAATTTAAATATGACCTATGAGGCTATGACTGTTTCCTACCCCTATGGTCCAGAATTGCTTGATTGGCAATAAGGAATGTGTTGAGGATTGGTCTTCCCTTGACGAAATCTTGTGTTTTCTCCACCATCTTGTGGTGTACATCTCTTAGTCTCAGTGACAAGGTCTTTGCAATGATCTTAGAATGGCTCATGACCCAACTTATGCACCTATATAGTCTTTAAGCTTCTTTGACAATTCTTTCTTGGGAACTGAGCATATATATATATATATGTTACATTTACCTGATTATTGACAATCCTTGATTCATAAAATTTGGCCATCCCTTTCATAATAGCTTCTTTTGAAGTCCCAAGTTTATCTAAAAAACATAGCCTCGAGAAGCCATTCGAGCTAGGAGACTTTGAGCCATCGTAACTAAATGATGCTTGCCAAACTTCTTCCTCAAAAGGCCTCTCAAGTGCATCCCTATCTTCTTGAGAAATGATCCCCCAATTTCGACCTTCAATCTCACCATACCAAATTTTCTTGGCTGAGAATATACACTTGAAGTAGTTCACAATATCTTGAGTTGACTACTATATTCTTGCGATCACTTGCTTGCATTGGACTGATATGGTTTGCCTTGGCCTCAGTCTGAGTGCCTAGTTCAAGGTTCATAGTTGCTGGAAATGTGGTGAGCATACAAACACTAAACAAGAAAAATATTCAAGAAAAAGATGAACTCGAATTTTGCACCAGAACTTGTGCAATTTGCTTTATGATGAAGTGAGAAATACAAGGAGTATTTATAGTAATCTACTTATTAAATACATACGTGAATATGAACATACATGAACTTGTTCATGAATCACACACTACTAGGTAGTAGATACATACATGTATATTATTAATTTCTAATGTATTCATGAACCTAATAAATAGGTGCATTCATCATAATACCTCTTAATGAATCATGTTTACTATAAATATAGGTTTTTTTTTTTTTTTTTTAATAACATGGTGGTATCCGAGCTTGTGCCCGACTAATCCACCATGGGGTATCCTCACCCGTCGCAAGACTAGGACCCGGGTGTCTCAAGGGATGGCCCCTTGGTGACTCGAACCTGCAACAATTTGGGAGCGCGGACCCGGAGTCGACCACCATGCCATCTCCTTGGCGGCACTATAAATATAGGTTAAATATCTAACAACTCTCCTTAAACATGATTCATGCATTGCAAAGGAAATCTAACTTAGTCTTTGACATCCCCCCTTAATTTAGATTTAGACCCAAGTGCTTGCTTTAGCTTAAAAAACTGTCGGTCTTCAATGCCTTAGTGAAAATATCGGTCACTTGATCATGACTCAAATAATACTTGATCATAACTTCACAATTGTTTATCAAATCTCTAATGGAATGGTACTTGATATAATATGTTTGCTCTTGCCGTGAAATATTGGAAAACAAAGTTGTCACCTCTTTAGGAGCTTGTTTTAGTTTTTGTAGCACCCATCTCAATCAAAGTGCATAACAACCTGCAGCTGACAAAGACAAATATTCTGCTTCAGCAATAGAAAGAGATAATTTGTCTGCTTCTTTGAGGATCGTGAAATTGCACTAGAACCAATGTTAAAAACATAACTAGATGTGCTCTTGCAATCATCATAACTTCCACCCTAATCTATCACTATATCAACCAAACATGGTTGATCTACCTTCTCATAGGTTATACCATGATTCACTATGCCACGAACATACCTTAGAATTCTTTTACTAGCTTTCCAATGACTTTTTTTTGTGGTGAATCCATATATCTGCTAATCAGGCTTATTGCAAAAATGAGATTCGGTCTGGTTGCAATTAGATACATGAGACTTCCAACGAGACTTCGATAGAGTGTTGGATAAACAAACAGATTATCTGCACTATTCTTCTTTAACTTCAGACCGAACTGCACGTGCATAGGAGCTTTGCACTGTCCATCATAAATCGTTTCAATAGGTCATTTGCATACTTCTTTTAAGATATTAAGATGCTTGTATGACTTTGTTTCACATCCATCCCAAGAAAAAAATAGAGAATACCCATATTTGTCATCTCAACTCATTCATCATCAATTTTTTAGAATCACAACACATTCGATCACTTGTGCCCGTAAAAAGTACATCATCAATATATAAGCAAGTGATGACACTTGCGTCCAAGTGTCATTTCTTTTAATGGAATCAATTTCTTGATCTATTGCTTGTCTCCATTTTGCGTCTTGTGAAGCGCCTTAAAAAGTTATAGAGTCAGCATCAGCGAGAAGTGCAAAATTGATAAAATCAACGTCTAACATCGATGCCGTTGAGGCATAGATATCATAAATGCTTCTGAATCTTCTTAGAGGAAAGTCATCATCACTTGAAGAAGATGATGATGATGATGAAGATGAAAAGGAATTGGTCATACCATCACGATTGTTATTCCAGTGTTTGGGTTCTTTTTCATTGATGACAATAGATTTTTGTTCGACATCGACGTCCCAATTTTAAGATTCTTCTTTATTGAAGGAGACATTTTGACTTATGATGGTCTTCTTGGTAATACGATTATATAACTTGTATTCTTTAGAATTTTCACTATAACCCACGAGTATATATTTTTTAGATTTGTCATCAAGCTTTTGTCTTTGAGCATCGGGCACATGGGTGTAAGTAATGCTTCTAAATACTCGAAGATGGCTAACAATAGGCTTCTTTCTGCTCCAAGCTTCATATGACGTTATGTCACGAACACTTTTAGTGGAAGCATGGTTTAATAGATATGCTATGGATGCAACTGCTTCAACCCAAAAAGTGTTTTGTGTTCCTCGAGCTTTTAACATGCTTCTCGCTAGCTCCGTGATGGCTCTGTTCTTCCTTTTAGCAACTCTATTTTGCTAGAGAGTATACCAAACAATGAGTTGATGAAGAATGCCATGCTCTTTTAAAAAATTCGAGATACCAACATACTCTTCACCACGATCAGAACGTAGGATCTTGATGGAGTAACCGTAGTCATTCTCGGCCATGGATTTAAAGATTTTGTACTACTTGAGAACGTCTGATTTGTCCTTCAAAAAATAAATCCATGTTTTTCTACTGTAATCATCAATAAATATAAAACAGTGCTAGTTACCGCCAAGAGAAGGTGTCTGCATTGGTCTGTATACATCCGAGTGAACTAACTCAAGACAATTAGATGCTATCCACATACTTTTGGTTGGAAATGATTGCTGATGTTGCTTTCCAATTGCACACCCTTCATATACTTGATTTGGATGATGAATTTCTGGCTGGCTACGCACCATATCATGCTTGGACATATGAGTCAATGTGTTGAAACTCAAATCGCGAAATCGTAAATGCCATAGCCATGATGATTCTTTCATGATGGTACTAAAATAAGAAAATAGAAACATCTTGTTATTGATCATCTTCACTTTAGCAAACAAGATTATGGCTCCTATCCTTGATCTCACATGTATCATCTTCAAACTTGACATGATATTGCTTAGAAGCAGTTGTCCAATACTAAGAAGATTGTGTTTAGGGCAGGAACAAAGAAAACATTACAAATGCGTTTGATACCTTGTTTCGTATGCACCAAAATGTCATCATTGGCTTTGACTAGAAACTTTTTGTCATCTTCCGTTTTGACTTCACGTTGGACCGATTCATTTAAAGTTGTGAATGTAATTCGATTGCTAGTCTTGGTTACTACAACCACTATCAAGATACTATATTTCATGTTAATCATTCTCGTCTAGCGCAAGTAAAAAACATTACTTTTCCATCATGATCTTGGATGCTCTCGTGCACAAAAGAGGTTTAATCTTCATTCTTTTTCCACCAACAGTTGGATTGATAATGTCCAAACTTGTTGCAATTGTAACATTGAACTCGTTTTTGATTATGACTTCTTCCGCGTCTACGTCTTCTTCTTCCTGTAGATGACATATGTGAATTGTCATCCTTTTGACGCTCTTGCCAGCTTTCTTGGCTTGCTTGATTCTTTCCACGTCTATGGTTGATGTTATCTCCTTTTCTTTTTCTAGAACCTCCTCTAAAAGAAACTTGTTTTTGAAATGCTTGCTCTTGAGGTATAGAGTGAAACTGTTTGACACGAAGTTCATGGGATTGTAATGATCCCATCAAACATTCCAAAGACATTGTAGAAAGATCTTTAGACTCTTCAATGACAACAACATACTCGAACTTTTGGGACATACTGCGAAGAATCTTTTCAATAGATCTTTGATAAGCTATATTTTTTTTCATTTTGCTGCATTTGATTCATTGTGGTAACGACTCGGTTAATATAATCTTCAACAGTTTCTGAGTTTTTCATGGGTATGGTGTCAAACTCACCATTTTTACCTTATCTTCTCCCTTGTATGTATTGTATAGAGTATCCCATGCTTGCTTTGCGGAAGTAGTTGTTGAGATCCTCTCGAATACTACTTCATCTACCACTTGAAAGATGAAATAAAGTGCTTTGTTGTCCTTTCTTTGATTTTCTGTCAACTCATTGCCTTGTTGATGAGTATTTTCTAAATTTACTTAAATGCGAAGTTTAGAAACCTCTCTTCATAATTTTAGAAAGATTTTTTTAAAAGGTTTTTTGTTTTAGTCCTTTCATTTTAGGAATTGAATCGATTTGATTAGTAGTACAAGTAGATAATATTTATTAAAAGAAATAGAACAAACAATACGACTTGATTCTCTGGTTCAACATAGCCATTCTCGATTGTCTCATAAGTCTGGTGATTTGTACAACACCTTCATCTGTATACTCCATTGAGAATAGTTCTTCCCATTGAACTTGAGAAGTTGGGGCTGCAACATGTTATTGTTGGAAGCCATGGAAATCAACTTATCTCTGATACCACTTTGTTAGAAATGTAGTGAGCACACAAACACTAAACAAGAAAAATATTCAAGAAGGAGATAAAGAACTCAAACTTTGCTCTAGAAGGAGATGAAGAACTCAAACTCTAAAAATCGTATCGATGTCTACTAAAACCTACGGGCGGGAGTATCTCCTCCTGCCCCTGAATGCCTCAGAGGAATCGAAGAAGCCCGGGTGAATTGACTTCCTTTGCACTAGAACTTGTGCAATTTGTTTTATGATGAAGTGATAAATACAAGAGGTATTTATAGGAGTCTACCTATTAAATACATACATGAATCTGAACATATATGAACTTGTAAGTTCATGTATTACGCACCACTAGGTACATACATGTATATTATTTATTCCTAATGCATTCATGAATTTATTAAAACATGAATCCATTAAATAGGTGCATTCATCATAATAACTCTCAATGAATCGTGTTAACTATAAACGCAGGTTAAATCTCTAACCTAGTTAACAATATTACTCATGTAGCTTCCTTCTTGAACTAAGTTATATTCCATAGTTGTCACCATGATCTCAAGACTACCAAACCACTCTTAGTAGCTTCCTTCTTGAACTAAGTCATATTCCATAGTTGTTAGCCATGATCTCAAGACTACCAAACCACTCTTAGTCGCCTATTTGGTCTCCTAGTCCACCATGTGGCCTCTCATGGCCTCTTGCAAGAGCTTTTTGTCATTTTTATTTGAATCCATACCAATGTGTCTTTGCTAATGGTTTCATGACACTTAAGACTGTTTATCACCTAAGGTCACTTGGTTTAGGAATTGGATTTTATTCTGTAGGTTGGATGATTTTTTTCTTAAATTAGTTGAGCTTTTGTCTAGCTCTTAGTTAATTGGAGTATCACCAAGTCTTTAAATGTGTAATATTTGAGAATCACCGTCAATACCTCGATATAAATTCGAGATAATCTTTTGTTCCCATTTTTTCAAACTTTCTATTTTAGGAATGAGATATTTGTGGAATACCCATGAATAGGATGAAACCGTATTCCATGGTATTTACATGAGATTCCTCTTTCTTCTTCTTAAGCAAGCTCGGAGAGGGAGGAGCAGGAGCAGGAGCAGGAGCAGAGCCACTCGGCCGCTCCATGTTGTGAAAGAATTAAACTTAATTTATTGATCATTACATATAATTCAACTTAGATATTGTATGAAATTCAATTCTCATTTAAAAATTGAAGGATTTTCCCAATTTGCACAAAAGTTTCAAATCCAAACAAAAGGAAATCGTGTTTAGAATTGGTAAACTATTTCGATCAAAAGTGGTTACATGGGAATCAATTATTCATAAAATTCTTCCATAGACCGGGTCGACTGATATGTTTTAAAATGGTTCTATATTGTCCTTTCCTATTCTTTCTATGTCGCACAGTTGAAACCAAGACATATTTGTTGCTTTCATTAGTTTGCACAAAGAGGCATTGATATATTATTTCTTGTTTTCTCTCCCAAGCAAGCTCTCTTTCAAGAGGTTTAAATATCTCAATTTGTGAATTTACATCATTTTGGGTTCAACCTCAAAACATAAAGGTTATAACATGGAGAAATTTGTCATGATGAAAATATGGGAAGTAAAGGAATTTTGATGTTTGTTTCAAGGTGCATAAAAATCAAAATTCCTTGGCTAAGATTACTCTCTCTCTTTAGGGTTAAGCTTAGTTTTAAGTGCATAGAAAATACAAGCAATAAGTCCACAAATCATGTAGGAAATTTAAGAACACAATAATTTAAAATTAACATAATTTTTAAGTGTTAATCTGTGGATAATTGTCTCCGTTGGTAAGAGTATTCCCAGTTTGAAGAATGGCTCTCCAAGTGGAGTTCATGTATGAATGTGAAGTGGGCTAAGTTCTAGGGTACATTTCTTTTTGCTGCAATTGACAATGTTACAGTCACTTACTGTTGCTGGGATCATATACTAATGTACATTTCTTTCAATATTAATACAAATCTTTTTGTTTCCTCTCCCTATAAAAAAAAAAAAAAAAAAAAAGCTTCCCAAAACAGTAGCTAATTGGATCCTAAAGCATTTTTGTTCATAAGTATTCAACAATCATTAACTTTTTACTATGGATAAAAAGTATTTTCAGGCTTTCAATTTGTATGTCAATGTGAAAAAAAGAGATTAATTCATTATAAGTATATATGCAGTAAACAATATTGATATTATCAATTATGCACAATCGTGTATGAATTCATTCTATTAATATTTAAAATGTGATGTAAGTGTAAAATCATGTTTATTTTAGTATCTTTGACAATATATATGAACAGTTTTTATAGTTATGCAAAAATTCTTGAGACTAATTCTTTAGAAAAATTCAGCATGTTGAATTGGATGCCCTTGAATTAATTCAAAATTTTATGTGAGAAAAGTTAAGCCCGTTAGCTCTCTCTAGCAATGGTTTGTGTTTCTCCTATTAACCACTCCTGATGCCATTGATATATTACCCATTTTGTTTTGTAAGATCAGCAAACCTCTTTCTGCTGCCCTCTCTTTTTATATCTTTTTATTATGATGTGAAGTTTTCCATCTTCTAAGTTATCATTGAATGGTTTTTCCTATCCATCCTTTTCAACTACTTTCAATGTTAACATACCATTGATAGAGTGGAATGGAGGAAGTGGATTTCATATAGTTGGAAAGAGATTTTGAGTTATGTTAAGTATTTAGTTCCAATTTGATAATTACTAAAATCGAAGAAATTGGAAGACAATAATTTTGGAGAGGTTTCTCTTATGAGGCTCCGATGCCTTCCACTTAAAGAATTGAGGAAGATTTATGTTGATATGAATTGTAATGGTTGGGTTTCAGTGCTGTATTTATATAGTTGCCTTACGTAGATTTTTTTTACTTTTCCGCATGGATGGGTGCTTACCTCTTCCTTTTTGTTAATTGATAATTGAGTTTGGTTGATAATTACATCAGAGTATTTTGTTTCTATTATTTTTTCGTGCATTTTCATTTGTATTCCATTTGATATTTCATGGGTCTACAATTTGATTCTTATAGCTTTCTTTCTTCTTTAATAGACTTATATGTTTATGTGCTAAGAATTTATTTATTTATTTATTATTATTATTTTTAAATAAAAGCAAATGGTAGATTGTAAGTCCTGCTAATATTAAGATACTAATGCCTGGTTATCTATCTATTTCAGAGCGAGTGTGTGCAAAGGATCAATAGCTGCCCAAGCACTGATAGTCATTTTCAATCGGTTGATCTGTTGATGTAGATGATATGTTTTTTTGCCGTTGTAGAATACTCAATTTTTTGGTCAGTAAGGGGCATTCATTCATCTCCGGCCTGCCGACATTTTTAATGGCAATCAAGAAAAATCTCTTTGTGGATTAAGCTTGGGAACTTCCTAAAGTACACATCCACGATTCCTTACGAATTTTTTTTTTTCCTATTTTCTCCATTGTTAGAAGCTTGTAATAAGTACACGGTAAACGTACACACAATTGAGGCAATACGAAAAAAAGTTTTGTTCAGGCATTTTTTTTGTTGAAAATATCAGTTGCATATGTGATTAAGCTGGTTGAGATGATTTCTGTGTCTTAGGGTGATAGAGCTGTTTGACAATGAGATGTCCTTTATATACACATTGCTAAATGGGTTTGAAGTTCAAGTCTTCAATCTGAGCTGTAGTGTGCTTCTATTACCTATAATACTACAAGGATCAGCTTAACTAACTGTCTCTGTCGGGCTTGAATTGACGAAGATTAGCTTTGCTAAAGTGAAGGAGACCTGGGTGCACGAAACTGTTAATAAATAAATAAAGAGAAAAAAAGAAAAGAAAAGAAAAAAGCTTCCAATGGGAGGCAAGCACTCTGTATTCTTTATTATTGTTATTTGGCATTACTGTATTCTTTATGCTTTATTTCTCATGTTGGTTTTCATTGCATTCTTTATCCTTTTTACCTACCATCTTCTACGATATAATGTCATTTTGAATAATGTTAGTTACAATCTATTTACATCTCACTTACTACTATAACTCCATTCTATTTACATACTAAATTACCTTTACACGCTTGACTTGCCTTATCCCCAAAAATTTATATATTGCGATTTGTGACTTAGCAGACAAGTTCTTGTTTTTATTTTTCTTTTCAATTTAATTAAAAAAGAAGCTAGTTATGTTTAGTGCTAGTCCTAAGCATACGCTGAATATATTATTTCAAAAAAGCTTCTAGAAATTAAAAAAAATACATTCAGAAAATAATGCTTGCATAATCTTCCAAAGCAACCTCTCCATGTGTAGTGGTTGTTAAGCAAAACCATTAAGAATACCCAGCTGATTCAGCCAACCTGTTGTACCTTCCAAAAGAGAAATATTCCTCTGATGATTGGATGTACATTGTCCTGCAATTCAGTTATTTCCTTGCAATTAGTTAGGATTTGTTTTGGAAGACGAGAGACGCCTGTTCTTCATCTCAATAGTTGTATTTTCATTAAAATGGCTATATATTGAAAACCTCTCTGTCGATAATGAGGTGAGCAGAGTTTTTCTTTTGTTTAGTTTTTCACTCCTCTGTTGTTTTATTACTTCTTTGTTTATGATATGGTATCAGAGCCACTAGGCTAACGCCATGGCTAATCTCCCATCATCATCTTTAGCTCCTCAAGTAGACGCAGCGAGGTCCACTACTTCCCCTACTGTCATGTCCCATTTAATAGTCATTGCTCTATTTGGCCATGCTCTTAACCAAAGTCAATCGATCAAACTCGATCATAATAATTTTTTGTTATGGAAGTCTATTAATCTACCAGTAATCAAAGGATATAGATTGGATGGATATCTTTTTGGAACAATGCCACGCCCATCATAGTTTTTGGTTGATACTTGAGAACCCAATCCAGCATTTGATGAATGGATTAGTAGGGATTAACTGCTCCTTGGATGGCTGTTAAACTCTTTTACAGAACAGGTTGCTGCCCAGATTATTGGCCATGATGAAACCTCTCATGCAACTTGGAAAACAATTGAAGAAGTTTCTAGAGCTCATAATAGGGCCAAAATACAAATCTACAGAGTGAACATTCAACAACCAAAAAAGGTACCAAAATAATAAGTCAATACCTTAATATTGTCGGGGCCCCTTCCCTAAGCCGAAGGGTGGCCCAATCGACACGTTGACCCAACGAACCCACTCAATGAATCAAGTTTGCTTGACCATTGTTAAGCTCTTTTCACATTTAACAGTAAGTGATATCATAATATTCTAAGGTCTCAAGGGCGAAAGTAAACAACATTATAGATAAAGCAAACATTTACATTACACATTGCTTTATATAAATACACAGTTTGACCTTTACATATGTAAGAGTGACCAACCTCTGAACAAAGGCCAAAAAGAAGGAAACCACCAGAGACTAGGTGATCACTACGCCTTTCCCTTTATTTGCCGTCGATGAACCTGAAATGTTAGTAGCGCAGTGAGCCTAAAACCAATGTGGCTCACTGAGTAATAAAATCAGCATATAGCCTAACTAGCATCCAAAATAGTGCATGTATGCATGTACAGTAACCAAACAATACTCGAAAGCATGACATAGTATAAAAGCAGTAAAAAATAATGCAACAGTTAAAGAATAACATTTTAAATACATGCCAGTTAAAAATTTATGTCTGAACTAGGGTTTTAATCATCAAATCCAACCCTATGGTCATCGTTCAAGGGGCATAGGTCAGGCATACTGGCCACGTAAGCGGGTCGTAGGCTAGGCGTATTTCTCGAATACCCTAACCTCGTGCTTAATCCTCAAGTGTCGTCACTCAAGCGGGTCAGAAGTTAGGCGCATTGATCATGTGTCTTAACCTCGCTCTCGGACCTCGAGTCAAATCTTAATCACATCATACCCTGACCCCACGCTCGAACCTCAAGCCTATAGTCTCATTATCAGTGTACATCTATATATATATTTGCAAACCAGTTGATGTACTCAAATCCCATGAAACCATTCAATTAATGTCATTTCAAACATATTTTATGCAAAGAATACAAGTTAAAGTAATGTTTGAATCAAACTACTCACCTCGAGTCTCGCTTACCGATGTCCTGTCAACAGTCAGCCCGGTCCCATAGTATACACTGGGATCTGCATTATTTGAACTAAACTTCAGTTCTTCGAAAAATGTGGCATAACTACTGTTTTCTTAACACTAAATAGTCTTGGTCAACGCGAATTTGATTTAGTCAAATTCGGTCAATTGCTCCAACCTGTTCAACTTGGTCAACTTGGTCAAACTTGGTCAACATGACCAATGTAGTTCAATTTGGTCAACTTGGGTCAAGATTGGGTCAAGATTGGTCAAAATTGAGTCAATTGGGTCAAAATCCCCAAATTTCAATACTTAGCCAATTTCAAGCCTTTTGTTTAATTTGCGCAACAAATTTATTGATTTTTCTGTGAGCAATCCATGTGTCAGAATTGTGTGAAATTTTCTAAATTTGATCTGGACCCTTCAAATATATACTAGAATTTTATATGTCAATTTTTAGACTTCTTTTATTAGGTTTTCCAACTGAATTAACAAGAACCTTCAATTTTGGATTTTTTTTCTATCTGCGCAGTAAGGTTTTGAAATTTTCTGTGATCAATTCAATCGTTGGACTTGTGCAAAAGTTTCCAAATTTGATCTAGACCCTTCAAATATCTACAAAATTTTATACTTCGATTTTTAGACTTCTTTTAATATGTTTTCCAACTGAATTAACATGAACTTTTAATTCTGGATTTTTCTTTCTATTTGCGCAGTAAGGTTTCTGAATTTCTTGTGATCAATCCAACTATTGGATTATTCAAACTTTCCAGATTTGATATACACCGCCTAAAGAGTTACCAAAATTTTATTTTATGATTTTTGGACCTCGTTTGGTATATTTTCCAATAGTGATATCAGGACTTTTCATTTCCCGAACTGCATGTGACAGGCAGTCCGTTTGATGCATCAATTGACCCCTTTACTCAAATTGGATAGGGGCAAAATTTAGCATGCACGTTCTTGACATATCCAGTGACTATTCCACCAAATTTGAGCTCAAACCACCCATTTTTGGTCAGTCAATTGCCTCTTACATTCTCAGTCCAGTTACATGAGTTTCCTGAATTTATGATTTCCATCATCTTTCAAGTGTTCATTTCCCCCATTAAACCACTAATCTAAGGGTCATTTCCTGTGTTTATTGCAAGCATGTAGATCATACAACATTCCCTCATCAAGAAACTTTCGAATTAGTAAGCATGTAACACTAAAATCATGCTCAACATTTCATCAACTCCTTATATGTATTGTAAAAAATTAGAAAATTTTCTAAGTCCTAGAACACTAATTAACAGGGTATATTTGTAAGCATATTAAATCACATTTACAGATGCTTATGGTTCGATCTCTATACCTCCTTGTAACCTCTAGTGTAAGCTTTAATCACACCAAATCTTGGCCTGATTTGATGTTCCTTACTACTTCAAATGAGGGTTCAAAGTTTCCCTCTAGCTCAACTTTCCTGCAAAAACTATTATAATAGTTAATAGATGGACAACTTTAACAGCTTGAAAAACATGTTTTAATGTTTCATTTTTCATTTTCTATCAGTTGGAGGTTGAAGTATATATGAAAAGGAAGAAAATGAATGGTCTTACCTCCAAAATGGACCCCGGATGGGTTATAAACCCGCTATGTGAAAATCAGATCAACTCATGATTTCAGTTTTTGGGTTTGAAACATGGTGAACAATACCTTTTCGTGCTCGTTTTCCTCTCTGGTGGTTGTGCGTCTTGACAAAGGGCTTGGGGGTTCTTTGAGAGGGTTGTAATAGCTTCGAAATGAGCCAAATTTCAGAAAAAACAAGCTTGGAATAAAGGAGATATGAGCTTTGGAATATGGGTTACAGCAACTGGAAACCAAAATTTTTTGCTCAAAGGGGGTTTTTGTTGCATATATAGGGTGGTTTGCATGGCAAATAAGGGTGCCATGTGGCATATGTGCTTCCATGCAAGATGACTAGTTGGCACCTCACATTGGCCAGCTCAGGAGGTGTAAAGAGATGGCAAAACCATGGCTCAAAAACCATGAGTTTCCTGTTTTTTTGTTGGTTTTCATTGGAAAATCACCCAAAAATTGCACTGGAAAAAGGGGAAAAGAAGGCGGGGCCGGCCCATGCGCCTAGGCCAAACTGGCACGGGCTTGGGCCCGCACCACAGGCTCGACTTGCATGGGCTGTGAGCCCATGCGGTCCGAGAAAACCATTATTTTTTTCCTTTAATTTCCCTTTTTGTATATTACGTATATACATCGTATTTATGCTTAATTTTCATCAATTTTTTCTAAATTAATTTAATTTATTTTTCACTTCAATTTCTTCAAAGATCTCCAATTATACACCAATTTTTATCATTTATACAATTATTTTTTTCCTAAAATTGAATAATCCACCCATAAATCATATTTTTCTCCCAAAAATTCTATAATCATTCCGAAAAATCACATTTCTCCAAAAATTATATTTTCTTACAATTTCATGTATTTCTTTCTCAAAATTTTATTTTTTCCCAATTTCTCTAAATTTCTTCAATAAATAATTTAAAATTAGAAAAATTAAAAAAATTCATGTATTTTCATTAAAAATTCTAGAAAAATACATATATCAGACCTGATGATTTTTGTGTATCAAATCATGGGTCGTCACAACCTCCTCTCATTAGAGAAAATTTCATCATCGAAATTTACAATGATACAGATAATACAAATCAAGGAGCAATGCGCATCAACTCACGGCAGTGTCGGATCATGAAGTCCTCACTCTCCCATGTATCATGCTTAGCACCATGGAATTGCCAGCGCACTCGTACCATCAGTATCTCCTTGTTGCTCAACATCTTCACAGCTCGATCTATGATGGCCACAGGCAGCTCATCATATGTACAGTCTTCTTGCAACTCAATATGCCTCCAATCGATAATGTGCGAGGGATCGGGGTGATATTTCCTCAACATAGAAACATGAAATACATTATGGACACTTGATAGCTGTGGCGGTAATGCTAGCTGATAGGCCACAGGACCAATCATCTTAAGGTTCTCAAATGGCCCGATGTATCTCGGTGCGAGCTTGCCTGAAATCCCGAAGCGTGTTTGCCCCTTGTGAGACAAAATGCGGAGGAGGACATGGTCACTAACATCAAACTCAAGGACCTTTCTCCGGTTATCCGCATAACTCTTCTATCGGTTTTGAGCTACCTTTATATTCTGTTAAATCCTCTGTATTTGTTCATTTTGCTCCTGTATGAAGGCGGGGCCCAAGATTGCTCTATTACTAGTCTCGGCCCAACAAGCAGGGGAACTATATGGTCGACCATATAACACCTAAAATGGCACCATCCTAATGCTCGACTGGTAGCTGTTATTATAAGCAAACTCGCATAAGGCCAAGTGATCCTCCCAACTACCACCGAAATCCAAAATGCAAGATCACAACATATCCCCTAGGATGTGGATAACACGCTCAGACTGGCCATTAGTATGTGGATAAAATGCTGTACTAAGGTTTACCTTCGTCCCCAACTAAGTCTGCAATGCTTGCCAAAATTGGGACGTGAACCTTGCGTCTCTGTCAGATACAATGGATAGGGGAACCCCATGGAGCCTCATAATCTCCCTAATATAGAGTCGGCTTAATCGCTCCATTGAATCCTTGCTGTGCGTAGGAAGAAAGTGGGCAGACTTTGTCAAATATTCCATAACTACCCAAATAGCATCATGTCTCCGCTGTGTATGGGGTAGTCCTATCACGAAGTCCATAATAATGTGTTCCTACTTCCACTCGGGTATAGATAAGGGTTGTAAAGATCCACTGAGTCTCTGGTACTCAGCCTTAACCTGCTGGCATGTATCACATCTTTGAATGAAGACTGTTATGTCCCGTTTCATCCCGAACCACCAATAGGTTCGTTAAACATCTTGGTACATCATATTGGCACCCGGATGAACAACATATCTCTATCCATGTAGCTCCTCGAGCACACTGTGCCTCAGACTAGCATCATCTAGTACCCACAACCATCCCTTGAACTTCAGTGCACCTTATGAATCAAGTGAGCACTCTCCACAAGAAGTGTCATCTGCCCAAGCCCTGAACATATCATAGTCTGCATCACGAAGCTGTCCCTCCGTGATCTCTTGAATTTGGACTAGTTGGGTTGAAATCTGTGCACTGACTCTGGCCTTAGTAGATGACTCATGGATACTCATGATCGAAGTAAAATCAAGCATCATCCACTCATGGGACATATGTCTCACTATGCATGTAGTCTCGACCCATTTTCAACTTAAAACATCAGCCACTACATTAGCTTTCCCTGGGTGGTACTCAATAGTGAAGTCATAGTCCTTTAACAGCTCCATCCATTGCCTTTGTCTCATGTTCAAATCTTTCTATGAAAACAGATCTTAAGTGTGAGTATTACCGTTGCTAGCTCTAAATCATGTACAGGGTAGTTCCTCGCATAATCCTTCAACTGTCAAGAAGCAAAAGCTACTACCTTGTCATCTTGTATCAATACACAACCCAAGCCTATTTGTGATGCATCAGTATATATGGTCAGCTCTTGGCTGGGCTCTGGCAATACTAGTACTGGAGCCGATGTCGATCTCTGCTTAAGCTCAAGAAATGCCTCCTTGCACCTATTAGTCCATACAAAGGAGCATCCTTCTTGGTTAACTTCGTCATTGGAGCTGTAGTCCTCGAGAAGTTTTGCACGAAATGGCGATAATAGCTTGCTAAACCCAAGAAGCTACGGATCTCGGTCATTGTGGTAGGTCTTGGCCAACTGATAAATGCCTCAACCTTAGTGGGATCCATAGAAATACCCTCAGCTCTAACCATGTGACCTAAAAATTGGACCTTTGATAGCCAAAACTCCCACTTGTTGAACCTAGCATATAACCTATGCTCTTTCAAAGTCTGTAGTGCGATCCTCAAGTGCCCGACATGCTCCTTGTGAGACCTCGAATAGATCAAGATGTCATCGATGAAGATAATCACAAAAGTGTCGAGGTATGGCCAGAACACCCTCTACATGAGGTCCATAAACATGGCTGGGGCATTTGTCACGCTGAACGACATAACTAAGAACTCATAGTGCCCATATCGTGTGTGGAACACTGTCTTCTGCACATCTTCTTTCCTAACTCTCAGCTGATGGTACCCAAATCTCAGATCGATCTTCGAAAACATCTTGGTACTTCTAAGCTAATCAAACAAGTCATCTATACATGGAAGAAGATACTTATTCTTGATCGTCACCTTGTTCAGCTACCGGTAGTCAACACATAGGCAGAAGCTCTTGTCCTTCTTCTTCATAAACAATACCAGAGCGCCCCAAGGTGACACACTGGGGGAAATAAAATCCTTATTCAACAACTCCTCTAGCTGGATGTTCAATTCTTGTAGTTCTTTAGGTACCATGCAGTAAGGAGGAATCGATACAAGTCGTGTCCCTGGAACAACCTCGATGATAAAGTTGATCTCCTGCTTAGGGGGCAAGCCGGGAATATCCTCAGGAAACACGTCAAGGAAATCTCTAGCGACAGGGATCTCATCAATAGACAATCATGCAGGTACCTCATCTATGGTCGTCAAGCTAGCTAGAGTATCAATCTCATGTTGCATCACTAGTCGACCCTGAGTACTCTGCTTATTAGAAGCTCTTCCCTGTAAGACAATAATGGGTTGGCCTGGAATCTGAAACACAGCCCTCTTGGCGAAGTAGTCAACATATGGATGGTATGCAGCCAGCAAATCCATACCAAGTATGGCATCAAACTCGAGAAACTCTAACACTCGGAGGTCTACTATGATCTCAAAATCCCATAGCCTAAGTACACACCTCTCATAGATCATGTAGGGGTATATGCGTTCCCCAGCAGCAGTGGCAACATCAATCAAGTGGGAACCCTAATTGGTTTAAGTCCTAATATATCCACAACACATCCAGAAATAAAGGACAAAGTTGAACTAGCATCAATCATGGCGTAAATAGATGAGTCACAAAGCGAGATGATACCTTCCACCAAGGTCTTCATCGAGTTAGGGTTCGGCTCGGTGATGACCTATGCTCTATCTCTGATAATTGGGGCGGAAGAGCTAGGACCACTGTAAGAGTTGGACACTCAGCCCTCTTGTGTCAAACCTGTCCACATTGATACATAAAAATGGTGGCCTCTGTCTTCCATGATAGCTCTGACTCTGTCCATGGCCTCGGCTACGGCCTCTACCTCAGCCCCCAGAAAATGTACTCTACTACGCTGTTGGTGGCTATGATTGGACAGGAGTAGCTGCAAGTTTGACTTCCATCGAAATGACCTGACTAGGGCTAGTGCTCGAATATCCCTCAGAGTACTTCATCTTCCTCTGCCTTTGGTAACAACCACGGCCTCGATAACCTCTGGGCCCATCTCTATGTGACGGTTGAGTCATAAACATGGCCTATTGCTTTGGCTGTGGATGTGGCTGAGGGTATTGCTAGATACTACAGAAACCTCAGGATGCTCATCTAGTTCGTCCATCTCATACCGCAGGGCCTCCCTCTGGATCTTTTCTAAGGTTTCGGCCCTGGATGTAGAAGTCGCCTGCCTGATAGTAACCCCCAGCCCCGGTCGATAGAATCCGACCCTCTCTCTTTGCTTAGCTATCAACCCAAGTGCGTAAGCCTCTAACTGTAGGAACCAATGTGTATACTCCCTCACAGTCATGTTCTCCTGGCACAGGCTCAGAAACTCTATCTTCTTACGTTCCCGCTCAGCCTCAGGAACGTAAGCTTCCAAGAAAAGCTTTCTAAACCTGGTCCAAGAGGAAATTTGACCCTCAATACTCCTTGTGCATTGCCACCATCTAGCAGCCTCACCCTCTAACATGTGAGTCAAGAAGAGGACCCGATCTGCCTCTGATAATCGTAGAGTCT
>JAJIYU010004640.1:0-23897 GCA_030144865.1 Tinospora cordifolia
AGTCAATATTCTCATTTTGAGAATATTAAATTTTAAAAAGTTTTAAATAGTTCATAGTATAGAAAATTAAGAACTAATTAGTTTATATAATAAATATATAATATTTTTAATTACAAGATTAATGAATATAAAGAGATTGCTCTTGACAAGCATATAAATTAAAATTCTTGAGTTAAAATTATATTAAATTAATTATTTTACATAGCTTGACAAGACTATACAGTTCACTTTCAAAAATTATATCTATTTTCGAAAGTATCGTAACCTTTTTCTGTTCCTCTTATTTCAAAGAAAACAAAAAAAAAATCACTTTTTATTCAAAAGGTATTTCTTTTATTTTATAAAAATACTTTAAAGAAAAATTAGGCTATCACACACTCAAGTTTTTTAAAAGCTTTCTTTAATAAGACTTATCAAACTAAGATTATATAAAAGAGTTACCAAACATTATCTAAATAATTTTATCATGTATAGTCATGAACTTTTCCAATGTTAACACTACATGAAGAAGCAAGTTATATGCTAGTACTGATCCCAAAGAGCTCAACACTATATATACATACATACATACATACATACATATATATATATATATATATATATATACATACACACACATATATATATACTCCATAGCAAGAAGAATAAATTAAAAAGACGGGAGAAGGAGAAACTCGACTTCAAAGGCACAATATGATAATTATTTAGAGTAAAACAAGCGACTATGGTATAAGTTTTCCGGCAAGACGCGCTCTCTCTCTCTCTCTCTCTTTCTCTTTAAAAAAAACTCCGAATGTTTTAACTATTTTGTATATAGATATGTCTTTCTGTTTCATTAGAACGGCCTATGGGTATGTTTGGTATGTATAAGATGGATATAATAGATATAATAGCATAAGTTTGGTATGTATATAGATATAATAGGATTATTTTTATAGTATAGTATAAGATGGAACTGAATTAGATAGAAAGAGAGAGAATAAGATAACATAAAATAAAATAATACTATAAGTTTAGTAGGTATTATTTTATTGTACAATAATAAAATAAATTGTAGGCCCATTATTAATTTTAATTTCATCTTGTTGTAGCCAAACATAAGATTAAACTAAAAATTAGTCGAATCATATTCAATGTTGTGTGTCAAACAACTAGAACTGGTACCACTGAATTTTTAGAATTAAAAGTAATTTTTTTTTGTCATTATTACGTTGATTTTGGTTTCTCAATAACACATGTAATTCCTTTACATGAATCAAATTCTAACACAACATCTAATCCACGTAAGGACTGTTTAAGAAGAAGGATGACATGGGGTAAAAATAAAATTAATCGTATTCCCATATTTGATAGCAAAAGAGATGAAATAAATATTAAGCTGAGCCACTTTTTATCCTCTTGTTGTAGGATAAAATAATGTTACTTAAAATGGTGAGATTGTTTTATCTTAATTTATTTTTATTTTTTGTCTATTTTTTATTTGTCATGATATTATTACAAAATTAAAGTTTTGTTTTTATATTTTCATTTTATTTTTGTTATTTATTTGTAATAATCTTGTTTTGTATACAAAACACTCGATTACTTTATTTTTAATTTTTTTTCTATCTAATCTAATTTCATCTCATCCTATCCCATACAAATAAACTTATCTCAAACTATACACCAAACAAGCCTATAAGGTATAACGTCTCATCGCGCTTAATGTTACATGCTTGATCTTACAAATGACCATAGAACAAGAACTTACCATACCAAGTGCAACATGAAAGTCTACTCGAACTTAAGATCTTGTAAAGAAAATGTCTCCTTAGTTACCACCTCATCGATTTGATTGGCAATGGTGGATTACTTATGCTTCTCCGGGGTTTCCAAGATTCAGTTCGAGTGGATTGAATGCTTCAATATAAATAAAACTAAATATAATTTGATTTAGCCCAACTGATTTTTTTAAATTATCAACTTAGGGCATCTTCAATGGCGCATCATAGTGAGTGTAATCACCCATGATCCGCCCCTTGCAGTGATGCATAATCTCGTGCCGTGGGAATTATGTGTCATATGCAACCAAATATAGTATCATTTTATTTTATTTTCAATTTTCACTATTTTGACCTTTTTTATATATATATATTTAAATACCCTCTTTCATCAAAACCAAATATAATAATATTTTAATAATATTATTTATATTTTAGTTTATTTAAATTTTATTTGGATGTAAATTTAGATAGTTTTCTTTTTGTTGAAAATAAAATTTTATTTTATATAATATTTAATTAATGTTATGAAGTTAAATTAATTAAGTTTATTAAATAAATTATGTATTTGCTATTTTGGATACCTCACAAATTAATTAAACTAATTTTTTATTTTTTGTAATTATTTGTGTAAAATAAATCATTTGAATAAAAAGTCATTAAAAAATAAGAAATCATTAATTAAAGTATATTTATTTATTTATAGAATCTGTAATTTAAAAATAAAGTGAAGATTTAATATGATTGTGGGTCCATCTAGTGTAATCTACTGCAGAGAGAAAGTACAATAAAAGTGTAACAAATGATAGGTGTAACAAAATATAACTGTGACAACAATGTGACATTTGAATTACACTTTTGAAATGTAAACATAATTAATTTGGTTTAGTTTAACTTAAATTTTATATGTAAATATATTAAATAAATAAATAAATCATATTGTTTGTAAGCATTTTTAATTTGAAAAGAATTTTTGATTGTATAAGTTTTTAATTTATAGGAATATTTATATCATAAATGATTCAAAAACATTAGAGAAAAAAAAATAATCCAACCAAACCAAACCAAACATCCATAAGCTATAAAACTGACTATATTGAAAATTGAAATCAGTAATCTATTAAAAAAAATTTGAAATCATAATCTTTAATAATTCAACAAGGGCAATGCAGAAAAATTAAATAATTAAAAAAAAGAAAATAAAAAACAGCCCAAGTAAACCAAAAACATGCCAAAGAAGAAGAATATCACATTGAAAGAAAGTTTTAATGATTTTCAAGTACACAAACAGCAACACATAGGGATTCTTTCATGCAAATAATTCTAGCAAGTGAAGTGACGTGCTTGAAGAATTTTCATACTACTTGAACAAGCAAGTTATGTACTATTGATCCCAAAAGAGCTATATGTACACTATAGCAAGAAGTAATGAATAAAAAGCAAGAGAACTATGGTGAAACAACTTGACCTCAAAGTTTGATTAATTAAAAGAGATTTAATTGCAATATATATGAAAACTCAGATTGAAACAAGCAACCGTGACATTAGTTTTCCGGCCAGATGTTCAGTCCGGCGGGCCGGGCAGGAAACTAGAGTTTGAAGGGACCCAGAATTCATGAGGAGGGTAATGAAGCTGACCTGAGAAAGGTGGTAATACAGATGAGTCTGAGAAGGTGGAAGGTGGTTGGCCGGTGCTGCTGCCGCCACCGGAAACCACAGCCGGAGGGAGTTGGAGAAAAGTAGTGAGAGAGCGAGCCATTTTTGGTGGTGGGAGAAGAAATGGGGAGGGTTTACAATATATAAAGAGAGAGCACAAACTACCAAGGAAGCGGACAGAAGTAACGTCTCAAGAGAATCCTCAGAACTAAGTGCATGGGATCAGCATAGAAGGGGATTGGGTTTGCTTCCTCTGTTCTACCTACCGTTCTCTACTTCCCTGTTCTACTTTCCTCGCATGTTTTTTTATTACTGTTACTTTGTTTTTAGTTGGCTTAAGTTGCAGTAAAGCCCAAATTCTTTCTCCTTTTTGAGATTGGAACTAAAGTCAGAAAATGAGGTGCCTCTCTTGAGCGTGTTTCAAGTTTGATGTTGTCATATTAGCCTATGTTCTACCTACCATGGTTGACAATTCTATGATTTATAATATTTCATAAACATGTAACTTTTATCCAATCTTAACCTTATAATAATTTGACAAAAGGGTAATGTGTAGCTTGATGTATGCATCTTTTTATGTAATAGTTATAAATGCTGCAGTTGCATAAACCATGTATCATAACAATTTCATCATCATCCTTTGCATTATACTATATATTATTTATACTTTAGCCTTCTAAACTATATAGATTTTATAGTTCATTCCTCCAATATGGAAAAAAAGGCAATATTAATTGCTTTGTCTCTCAAAAAGCATGTGGAACAACTCATATTCAATGTACCTTTCTTGAGGAGATGGCCACACTCATCATTGGTCATTGGTTGATTTAAGTGGAATTTTGAACTTTGAGCATAATGTTTGTAAATATGTTTTCAATATTCTTAATAAACAAACAAATTATCATTGTGATATATTTTTTAAAGAAAAACTAAATATTTGATTATCAAAAATTTTGTGTTCTATGGCAGTGCCTTAATCAGTGGAAGATATGTCTAGGATAAAAAAAATCACAAGAGACAATAATAATTATTTGATACTTCAGTTATATACGTACAGACACGAGTGGATGAAGGTTGTAATAAATGTATCATACATATAGATAGTGAACCATACCTAGTTAGGGATCGAATGAGATGTGAGGTTGCGTTACCGGAAGAATATGGTTTTCATATTGATTATTTGGATTGTCCTCTTTGATTCGCTGGTTTGAAATGATTTATAATAATATAAAACGCTTTTGTTAGATATAAATCACTAAATCAAAAATTATAATTGTCAATTAAAAGGTCCAACAATACACATTAAGCTATTAGTATAACGCTCTCCCTTGCAAGTAACCTCTCATATAATTTGTTAGTAATGAAACCTAAACTCAAGACAATTTTTTTTGTAAAATTAAGATATTATTATTATATTAAAAATCACTTGATGTAAAAGCTATAATTACCAAATAAAAGCCCAATGTTAATACTTACTAAGCTATTGTCAATATTCCTTCACACTGTCTTGTCTTAACATGGGAAGAGTCATATGAGAAATAGTAGTTATAAAAATGACAAACATAAATTTGTCAATAACTAGACTTTAACTAAATATGTTTTGCAAAACTAAGGTATTGATACTATGTTCAAAAAAAAAAAATAATAATAATTGATAAAAAGAAAACTTGTAGCTATCAAATAAACCACGACAAAGAAATAACAATTATACAAATGAGGAATATGTAAAAATTAAGAATAAGACTTGAACTAAGGACCTTTTACAAAATCAGGGCTTCAATGATCTTTGTAAAAATTGAAAAAGAAAAGTGATTATGGCCGACATTTTAAAATTATCTTTATAAAAATGACCAGGTAATCTATTTTCCTAGCTACATACATACTTAATTAACATTAGTAGATTTCCTCAAATCATGTAAATAAATATATTTTTATAATAAAAATTGAAAATATATATTACCTATAGATGCTTAAACAAAAAATTGTCTTCTTATAGTAATTCTTCACTTTCTTTGCTTTTTCCATATATCACTGTGTGTTTGTTGACATGTAGTATTATAGATTTGAAGATATATAATATCATTATTAAATTGTGCGTTAAAAATGTCAATTAATTGAGATATTGTAATTGGTTCAAAAAACATTGTTGGTGGGAGCTGTCTATTAACTCTTTGTATTTTTCTTCTCATTTATTTTCTTCCCTCGTCTTTCTTATCTTGCTTTTTGCATGAATAAGACTCATTTCTTGATCCAAACAAGACAAAAAGAAGAAAAGAAAAAGAAAAAAAAAACTCAAAATAACAACACCCCTCTCAAATATCTCTCTTCTCTCGCACTCTATTCTTTTCTCTCTCTCTCTCTCTCTCTCTCTCTCTCTCTCTCTCTCTCTCTCTCTCTCTCTATATATATATATATATATATATATACCTTTTGGTCATTAATTGTTGCAAGCGACTTGACGCCAAAATTAGCATAATCATCGTTAGATGTTTTTTCAACTATATAAAAGGGACTTTTAGATATTGAGTCGTTATAGCATGAGAAGTTAGAAAATAGACCTTGAACTTGTCAGCTGTCATTCGCCATTTTGTCCCTAGTCAAATTATAAGAAAGATGATCAAACAAACTAACCGATTGATGAAGAAAAATGAATTGATCGATACAAATAACAATTTGCTTTGGCAATACTCATGAGCAACCCACACACACACATATATAATTTATTTAAATACGTAAATTTAAATAAATAAAATTTAATTTTAAATAAGTATATTTAGAAAATAAAAAAATGATATTTTAATTAATTTTTAGTTAATTTTAAAAAAGTTTTTTTTTATCAATCTTTTAATAAGAAATTGATATTTAAAAAATAAATAATTTTAAATACATAAATTAAAAATATAATATTTTAAATCAATAATTTTAAATGTGAATCATATATGTTTCATAAATAAAATATTGTAAATAATACAAATAATGGGTTGATGCAATTATGAATCTCATATAGTATAATCTAATAAACTATTAACTATTAGGAAAGATAGTCTAATAAATAAAAATTTAATGAATTGATGACGTGGTAAAGACATCAAACTCTAAAACAATCTAACCATTAAAGACGCCCTAAGGATAGCATCACCAATCTTTTTGTTCGTCATTATTCCAACTGATTATGAGTTCACCGCCTTCACCATAATATTGAAAAATGTCACATCATACATGATATGACATTTTGAGTAAACTTGTTAAGTGCTGACCTTGTGTGCTAAACATGCATACACATTATCATCTAATTTTGAAAACAATTTAATCTTTGATATATTCTTTACATGCTTGAAAAAGATATAAGTTTCTATTTAAATAGATTTTCTAATTTTCTAGGCAAGTTTCATTTTTAAGAAAGTTTTTCGCTTACATTTTAGGAATGCAGATCATTTTTGAATTTATGACAAGATATTCTTTCTCTCAAAAGAGAAACCATTGAATTGGAACTAATCTATTAAACTTTCCTATACAAAATCCCTTCCTTCTTTTCTTGAAAAATCTTTCATGTTTGAATAAGATTAGCATGTTTATTTTTAGCACCAAGGATTCTTTTATTCTATTGGTGTATCCTATCAACCCAAAAAAGATGGAAGGTTTCTAGAAGAAACTAATCTTGCACAGAAACACGGACGATATGCCCAGGTCATTACATGCGATACAGTGCCACACACTCAGCCTAGAAATTCTCATTTATATAAAAAATTTGTAGCACGTATAATTATAAATACAGAGAAACTCCAGAATCTCCATTATTACTCAAGAGCTAAAAGATCTATCTATCTACTAATTAAAGTTCCTGATTTTTAAGCTCCATATTTCATTGTTTTTCCCATCAGGTTTGGAGTGATCTTGTAATCTTGTAAAAAATAGTGTTGAAAGGCATTGTTTAAAATCAACCTGACGTGATCAAAGGATGCTGATTACTAATACGTATAGGCTTTAGGGTGGAGGTCAGTGTAGTAGTTCTATTGCAATTGTTATGTACTTTTGTGATTAACTATAGTGAAATTCCTTGACCTAAGTGAGACCCAGCAAATGTAGGCATTAGCTGAACTACGTAACCAATTGTTCTATCTCCTCTTTTTCATGCTCATTTGATTTATTTACTATTGTATGTAATTCTATCCATCTATTACTATTTAACACGAACTAACGTGACTCTAGAACATATACTTATTAATCTTAAAATTTTAATTTTTCAACCCATTACATTACTATTCTTTCCTTTTCACAAGTAGCTTTTGATATTTTTCAATATGTAATGTTACTTGTTCGACATTACTTGCATTTGTAAAGATTTAACCTAATAGCTATGACAATCAACCTTCACTAATTTGTAAAAAAATTTGTTTTTACAACACATTATATTGTTATTTCTTGTGTTTTCTGTATTAGAAGTGGCTTTTGATATTTTTCATTATGTTATGTTACTCATTGATCATATTTCACATTGGATTATCAAGATGAAGATCGATTACCATTTAGCATTTCCTATAGAGCAGTGCTTAAATTAGCTCATTGGTTTTAAACCAATTGGGAAATTGACAGGTCAGATTGTTAATTTCTACCGATTACTTAGCTGATTAGTTCATTCATAGATATTTGATCACCTCATCATTTGATTCTAGATATCCAACCTATCACAAGCCATAAAATAATATTATGACCAACATAAAATACCATATATACAATCCTTATATATGCAAGATTCTGCAAATCTTATCATACAATTATAATTTCTGTTTCATCTAAAAATTCTTAACAACCTCTTTTATTTATTCAACAGATCACAACCTAATCAACACAATCATAACATGCCTATATAGATAATGTCTTGTTCTTTTTTTTTTTTCTTTCATCTCTCCATATTTTTTATCATTTATTTATTTATTTATTTTTTGATTCAAGAGGAAAAATCAACCACTAAAACCGCAAGAAGACAACATTACTAGCATCACCAAACAAGTATAGGGATATACCCAAGGGAGGGAAATCTAACAAGTGGGAAACATTCCAATTATTGAGAGCAAAGCTAGTTAGAAAATTGACATATTGATTCCCTTCGCGATAAACATGCTGCAACTGCACCTGCCATTGCTAATTTATTAAGAGCTTGCAATCTTGGATGGGACAAGCTTGTAGATGAAGCTCCCAATCACCATACTCAATCAACTTTATGGCACTTAGGCAATTCGGTTCCAAAATTACCTTTCGATAATTGAGATCCCAAGGTAAACACAGACCTTCTCAAATGGCCCAGAGCTCCGCAATAATATTGGTGGTAATTCCAATATACATGCAAATCCTTGGATCCAAACCCCTCGATCGCTCTGAATGAGGCCACCAAAGCAAGCTGGCTTCGGATTACCCTTTGCCACACCATCTGTATTTATCTTGACCCAAAATGGCAATGGGTAGTTCCAGCTAATCCATTCTGGATAAGCACCAGACGAATGTCTATGATTGCCAAAACCTATCTCCTGAGGGAGGCATATAATGTAATAACCCAAAATATTAGAAAAGAAAAAAATAAAAAATAAAAATAAATTTTCAATGTGAGGACCAAGGTCCTCACAAGAAGACTGAGGTCCTATGTAAAAAATAAAAAAAATCTTGCGATTTAGGGCATGTCTAAGATCGCAGTCCTACGATCGAAATCCAAAAATACAAGTTGCGCAAACCCAAATTTGACTTTGTTGGTATATAAACATATGCATAGAAAACCCTAATCCCCATCGTCCACTGCTTGTCATTCAAAATCGCAGTCCCCCGACCATAGTCCTACGATTAGGGCATGCCTAAGATCGTGGTCCTGCGATCAAAATCCAGAAATAGAAGTTGCACAAACCCTAATTCGACCCTATTTGTATGTAAACATATGCACAAAAAACCCTAATCCCCATCGTCTAGTGCTTGTCGTCAGTGCTCACCGTTGCTCCCTATGCTCACCCTCGATCTCACAGCAAAACTGTAGTCATTTTGCTACCAAGTTCTTTCTCTCATATGTGCATCTTCATTGGTTTATGATAAACATTTGATATTCACTATTTTTCTAATAATCATCCGGTGAGCGTTGAGGAAGGAGCAAAACGCGTGAGTGAAGATTTTCGAGGCAGTAATACAAAGGCAAGACAATCATTCTATTCTATGAAGCATATCAGTTTAGCATATTAGTTTACTATCACATTTTGTATTTCTTAAGATTCTACACGCTCCCTTAACGTAACAACAATACCCAAAACATTTTGAATGTCCGGCCGAGGTTCAAAAGTTGTTCTCAAAAACTATAATGTATAGAATCATATTGCCATTATACTTTTTGTTTAGAGATTAAAACTCCATGAGACACGATTGACACACCATTTTGTTTGAATCCAATAACGGGTTAACACTAGATTAGTGATAATCGCTCTTTCTGGTATAACGGTGCACAAAAGGCGCGAAAGTGATCCAACAAGGGTTATCGGAAGCGAAACAATTAACAGAGAGATATAAAGCAAATTTTTAACTATTGAAATAGTTATCTTTAAATCGTAAACTTGGTATATTGAAGTTTCAGTTACGAGAAAATTGGGAAACACACTTGGAATGCGATTCCCAGAATACCTTGTGACTATATAGTGCTGCACATAGTATACTAGGAGAATAACCTCGTGTTACCGCAGTGACATTGGGAGTACCACGGTAACAAGATAAACAATTCCTTTATCAAACTTTCTGTGCATGAAATTCTAATCACGATACTAAAAGTTATTAGATTTGAAATCTGAATATTAAAAACATAATAAATATTGAGGAATGTTCTATAATTCTTAAGGTTAAAGATTTTGAACCATCTAGGTAGAACTTGCAAGCAAGGAGTGAAATAGCTAGTGCAAGTGATTACCCTGCCGCCTAATCTTATTTGAGTTTTAAATGTTAAACATAAATTATGTTTAATTTATTCAAAATGCCTAGAAGCATACTAGGGTACGTTTTGACATTGATTGGATACCATGAGCTTTTGTTTAGTATGAATGATGATGTATGTATCCATGCTGGTTGTTTACATGTTTTCATATTATGAGATACGAAATGATTAACATGTTCAATTTATTTGAATGATATTACATGCTCTATTTTTCATGCTTACTAGAATGAAATGATTGGCTCTAAGATCTCAATAGAAGATAACTTAAGATTCGAACCATGAACCGATGCAGTGGTCGACGGGGGATCACTGTGGGTATTCTTGCAGATGGAATGATGGGTTAGCCCATAATTCCTGATGATAGAATGATGGTGTGCCCCTAGTTCTCTGGTGATGGAGTGATGAGTGTAATCCTAGTTCTCAGGTTGGGTAATGGGCGTGCCCCTTCTCCCATTGGAATTTGGCATATAGTGCATTTTCCTTGTCTCCATTTGATAATGATAAGAGAATACTAGGGTTAAGCCTTTCGATCCAAATAAATAATTAATAAACAACTAAATGTTTGAAACGCTTAATACATGTCAAGTATTTGCATGTTTGATATTTGACTTGAATAATATTATGGATGTATTGTGCATGATCTACCAGGCTCTTGAGCTCACCCCACCCTTCTATTTCAGGTGATCTTCGAGGCGGTTCGTGTTGATAGTACTACGAAGTACTATAGTAGCTACAAACCTCACTGTTAAGGTTGTTATCAAAGTTATTTTTATTATGTAGTTGGTTTAGACGGGGTGCATGACCCTTCAGACTAGTTTAAATTATTAATTTTCTTTATGGTTTAGGCTTCAACCTCATAGGCCATGTTTAGAGATTTCAATTGGAAATTCATTCCATGTTTATTTAAATTTTAAATGTAGAAGATAATAATTTAACTATTGATGATCACTGTATACTTTTCATGTATTACTCCTTGGTGAGTCCAAGAGTATGATGATTTATATGAGTTTTGGTATGTCCAGATGATGTTTAATGAGAATTGAATATGAGAAAAGTAACGTCCCAATTCTCAAAAGATGACATGTGTGCCAACATTTAATGGCGCATTTCTCCATGCATGATAGACGTGACAGAAACGAAGGACCGAGAACTGAGGTGTTACATATAACGATTCCCATTTGTATAGAATGGTCCTCCAGTAAGTTTGGGCTTCTTGGATTAAAAATTCATTATGAACCGTCCAAATAATCCAAATTGTAGCCAGAAACTTGTAATACCAATTCTGATGGACTGAATCAACTAAATTGGGAATAACATTAGTCTTTAGCCATTCACTAGTTGGAAGATGGAAAAATTCCCAAGGAAGAATATTATCATTCAGTAGATACCAGATGTACCTAGCTTTCAGGCAATCCTTCAGCACATGTAAGATTATTTCCTCCCCCTTTCCACATCTTTTACACAATGGATTGATAGTTGAGCCCCCCATGTATCTCAAAACTTCAGTTAGAATTCTATTATGGGCAGCAAGCCACATGAACAGTTCGAACTTGTGAGGACCGTGAATATGCAAAATCCAAGCACTGGGGTTATTCACCCCCAGTTGGGCTTCCCCAACAAGCATATTATAGGTCAATTTAGTATAGAAACACCCGGTACTAGTGAATTTCCATATATAACTATCTTCCAGATCAAATTGGGGAATATGAATTGCCTTGATGATGTCCATAATATGAGAAGGAAGAGGGGTATGGAGAGAACTCAAATTCCAGGTTTGGTTGATGTTGATAATATTATCCACCCTTGCATTGCCGTAACCTGGATGAACAGGTTGGTCAATTAAGTTTCTAAGCACCCCTTCATTTAACCATCAATCATCCCAAAGACGAATAGCAGAGCCATCACCCAAGCACCATTTCAAACCTTTCCTCAGGCAGTCTACTCCTTGCAGGATACCCTTCCAAATGAAAGAATTAGAGCATCTAGGAATGGCGTAAAGAAAATCAAAAGTCTCCAAATACTTCTCTTTGAGCAAGTTCACCCATATCGCCTTATCATCGAGAAGAATACGCAAGCTAGCTTACGAAGAATTGTGAGATTTGCTGCTTTGGTACAACAAACCCCCAATCCTCGCTATCTTTTAGTAGCACATACCGTGTCCCAATTGACTAAGTGAATCTTACTCTGATCCCAGCTACCATTCCATAGGAACCTTTTGTTTAATTGATTTAGATGGTTACACACAACAACAGGGAGCTTGAAACATTGCATAGTGCACACCGAAATTGATGAGATAACATACTTAATCAAGGTGACTCGCCCTACTATATTGAGATGCACCGCTTTTCCAACCAGCTAATTTACTTTCTATGCAATCCAGAATCTATTGGAACGTAACCTGATTAACTTAGGAATGAATAATCAAAAACCCCATATACTTCCCCATATTATTCGTCAAGATGATATTAAAAATTGAACTTAGATCATTTGCATGGCATCGCCAAACATTTGGAAAAACATACATACAAGATTTGGTAAGGCTAACTCGTTCACTGAGTGGTCACATAAATCATTCAAGATGCTAAGAATTACTAGAACACTCTTCGTCGTTGCTTTGGCAAATAAAATGAGATCATCTACAAAGAAAAGTTGAGAGACACGCATGACACGCATACCGGATCTAGAAATCTTTATTGGGCTACATTTACATGAAGATGTAGCCTCCAGAATCATGTGCCCAAAACATTCCATGCATAGAACAAAGAGATAAGGGGACATTGGATCCCCTTGACGGAAACCCCTCTTAGGCTTGAAATCAGGGGTAACTTCCCCATTCCACAATACTAAGAATGTCACGGAAGTAACACATGACATAATAAGGTTGATAAGAGGATCAGGAAAGTTAAAATACCTTAGAGTGTCATGGAGGAAATCTTAAGAAATGCGGTCATAAGCTTTCTCCAGATCAATTTTGACAGCCATAAGCCCTCCCTTACCTTTTTTCCTTCGCATCATATGCATGATCGCCTAGGCAACTATCACACTATCTAGCTTGCTACGACAAGGGATAAAGCTATGCTGATTAGCACCCACAAGCTTGTCAAGATAAGGACAAAGCCGATTGACAATAACCTTGGTAACTAATTTGTAAGTCCCATTGCACAAATTGATAAACCTCATTTGAAGTAAAGAAGCAGGGTTCTCCACCTTTGGAATTGGAACAATGTGGGTTGAATTGATGCTACTAATAAGATGTTCTGCATTCCAAATTCTCTTAACCAATGACGTGGTAGACTTACCTACAATGTCCCAATTACGCTGGAAGAAGACTGCAGGAAGTCCATCAGGACCAAGAGCTTTAAAAGGCTTCATAGCCTTAAGAGCTATGGAAATTTTTACATCCTCAAGTGGGATCATAAGAACTTGATTATCAACCCTTGAAAGGATACCGTTTCAGCTATTATCTGTGACCATCCTTTGAGTAGGGGAATCAATATCAAAAAGTTTCATATAGAAACTTCTAGCATGCTCTTTTAGAATATCCCCATCATCACACCAAATGTCATCAACTTTAAGGGAGGTGATTGTTTTCCTAGCTAGGCGAGCAATAGTGCTTAAGTGGAAGAATTTAGTATTGAGGTTGCCAACTTGAAGCTATTTGAACACAGATTTCTGGAACCAAAGCATCTCTTCCTATATGAGAATGTCATTGAATTCTGAGAGCAAATTCTTTTCCAACTTTGTCAAGAATCTAGAATTGTGGTTGCTCAAATAGTGTTGGATTCCCTCAAGTCTTCTTCGATGTAACACTCCATATTTTAATTTGACACGTAAATTAATTTAAATAAAAATAAATGGATATAAATACATATATTTATACGAACTATGCATGTATATACATATAATTATATACATATATTAAAAATACACGATACGTGTATAAATTAATTAATTAAAGTAGTATTGAAAAAAATAATTATTGTAAAATATATATATATATATATATATAGAAATGACGAAACACGTTAAAATAAATGTATGGTGGGTTAAATTATAATAAAGATATATATAACAAAGTTGGGTGTAACAACCCGGGCCCACTACATACCACCTTAGCCACTACTGATTGGGTATAGGGTTTTGTTCTTGGCAAGCCTCAAATCTGAGTCTCCCAAAAGTGCTTGGCATAATGAGACACCCTCGAATGCACAGGAATCCCCTTGGAATCGGACCGATGTGGGATTTACAATCCACCCCCCTTGGGAGCAATCTCGTCCTCAAAATTCACACCTCTGGTACACATAGAGCGGCTCTGATACCATTTGTAACAACCCGAGCCCACTACGTATCGATATTGTCTCTACCTTAACCACCACCGATTGGGTGTAGGGTTTTGTTCTTAGCAATACTCGAACCTGAGTCTCCCAAAAGCGTTCGACATAATGAGACACCCTCGAATGCACATTTAGCCTAGGAATTCTCCTACAGTCGGACCGATGTGGGATATTACAATCCACCCCCTTGGGAGCAATCTCGTCCTCGAGATTTACACCTCCAGTACACAGAAAGCGGCTCTGATACCATTTGTAACAACTTAGGCCCACTACGTACCAATATTGTCTCTACCTTAGCCACCACTGACTAGGTGTAGGATTTTGTTCTTGGCAAAACTCAAACTTGAGTTTCTGTTCTTGGCAAAACTCAAACTTGAGTCTCCCAAAAGCACTTAGCAGAATGAGACACCATCGAATGCATATTTAGCCTAGGAATTCCCTTTGAGTCAGACCAATATTGACCAATTGGGTTATTTATGAAAATTAGAAAACATTAATAAAAATATATTTGGAAAGCCTATTTATTTTATTTTGTACTATAAAAATATAGTACATGAGCAAAAAATTAATCTTAAAGGTTATTGAGAGTATTCAAATTAATGCCCAGCAATACGTGAGGTCTATTGTACGTGTAGAATTAAATATAAAAATTAAATAAGTTAGGAATTATTTATAAAAATGAGTTAAATTTGATTTGTGTATCTGAAATTATGTTTGATAGGATAATTGTGGTGGATCAAAGCATAGATTTTGGAATGGATACCGAAAAGTGATTGGACAGTAATTTTGGTGAGTAACAATTACTTTTGGTTATATGAACGGCGATATTATGTCAAAACCTTTGATTATTATGAAATAAGAACTGATGCAGATGAAAATATATATTATATATGGAATGATGGATTATGTATTACTAGATTTTATAATAAATGTGGGAGAGATTGGTTATTATATTCGAAAGTAAAATACGTGCCCAGCGGGTTAAGTTGTTGGTATTCTGTGAGTATTTCTTTATCTTGGTTATTTATATGACATTGTAGATATGAAAATGGTTTGAATATAAGAATGTTATTTGTATCGATATTTGTTGCATTTGATTTAGAATTAATGAAATTATATTTACACGACAACATGTTTTAGATTTGCAAGAGTAGATCTACAATACAGTATCGTTTCGAAGAACTGAGCCATAAAGAATAATACTTCTTATGTGAAAATCCATGTGAGATTGAGCCATGAGAAGTATCAACCTTTTTCTATGTGATAATCCTCGAAGTGATTGTGAAGTAAGTGATAATTAAAGGTACAGTCTACTATTATCCACTCCAGACAAGAAATGAGATTGACTCTACTTTTGAAAGATGTAGATATGCATGTGTTTTACTAAATGATGCATTGAAAATAGGATGATCACTATGTTGAATGCATGTACATATGGTTTGAATGTGCATGATGAACTTAAATGTTTTATTTAATTTGCTTTTCTACATAGTTATTTAAATGCATCTAAATGTCATAGATAAAGATTATTTACTGGGCATGTTGTCGCTCACTTATTATCTTCAACATTTCAAGAACAGATAGAAGAGGCAAGAGGGCAACGTTAGAAGAGTACACAACTCTTCCGTTACTTTTTAGTGTGTAGGCTTACTTATCTTGAGGGTTGTATTTTTGTATAATTATAATCATCATAGTATATGTAATATCATCTAGACGGGTGTGAATTTGAGAGAAATGCTGATACTTCTCATGGCTCAGTCTCACATGGATTATCATATAACAGGTATTATTCTCTATAGCTCAGTCCATCGAAACGATACTGTATTGTAGATCTGCTTTTACAAATTCAAAACACGTTACCGTGGAAATACAATTTCATGAATTCTAAATCAAATGCAACAGATATCGATACAAATAGCATGCTTACATTCAAATTATTTTTATATTTACAATGTCATATAAATAATCAAGACAAAGAAATACACACAGAATACCAACAACTTAACCCGTTGGGCATGTATTTCACTTCCTGATATAATGACTAGTCTCTCCCAAATTTACTATAAAATCCAGTAATACATAATCTATCATTCCATATATAATATATATTTTCATCTACGTCAATTCTTATTTTATAAAAATAAAAGGCTTTGACATAATATCACTGTTCACATAATCAAAAATAATTATTACTCACAAAAATTACTGTCCAATCACTTTTCGATATCTACTCCAAAATCTATGATTTGATCCACCACAATTATCCTATTAAACGTAATTTCAGATGCACAAATCAAATTTAATTCATTTTTATAAATAATTTCTAATGTATTTATTTTTTATATTTAATTCTACACGTAGATTAGACCTCACGTATTGCTGGGCATTAACTTGAATAGTCTCAATAACCTTTAAGATTTATTTTCTACTATAAAAATATGGTATATGAGCAGAAAATTAATCTTAAAGGTTATTAGAACTATTCGAGTTAATGTGCAGCAATACGTGAGGTCTAATGCATGTATAGAAATAACTATAAAAAATAAATACTTTAAAAATTATTTAAAAAAATGAAATAAATTATATTTGTGCATTTGAAATTATGTTAAACAGGATGATTGTAGTGGATCAAAGTATAAATTTTGGAGTGGATACCGGAAAGTGATTGGAAAGTAATTTTGATGAGTAATAATTATTTTTGGTTATGTGAACGGTGATATTATGTCTAAACCTTTGATTATTATGAAATAAAAACTGATGTAGATAAAAATATATATTATACATGGAATGATGAATTATGTATTACTGGATTTTATAGTAAATTTGGGAGAAACTGGTTATTATATCAAGAAATGAAATATGTGCCCAGAGGGTTAAGTTGTTTGTATTCTATGAGTATTTTTTTATCTTGGTTATTTATATGACATTGTAGATATAAAATGATTTGAATGTAAGCATGTTATGTATATCGATATTAGTTGCATTTGATTTAGAATTCATGAAATTGTATTTAGACGGTAGCACGTTTTGGATTTACAAGAGCATATCTACAATACGGTATCATTTTAATGGACTGAGCTATGAGGAATAATACCTCTTATGTGATAATCCATGTGGGACTAGGCCATGAGAAGTATCAACCTTTCTCTATGTGATAATCCTCGAAATGATTGTGGAGTAGTTGATAATTAGAGGTACAGTCTACTATTGTCCAGGTCAAACAAGAAGTAAGATTGACTCTACTTTTGAAAGATGTGGATGTACATGTGTTTTACTAAATGATGCATTGAAAATAAGATGATCATCATATTGAATGCATATATGTATGGTTTGAATGTGCATGATGAATTAAAATGTTTTATTTGATTTGCTTTTCTGCATAGTTATTTAAATGCATCTAAATGTCATAGATAAAGATTATTCGTTGGGCATGTTGTCACTCACTTCTTATCGTCAACATTTTAGGAACAGATAGAAAAGGAAAGAGGCTAATGTGAGAAGAGTAGACGACTCTTCTGTTATTGTTGGTTGTGTAGGCTTAATTATTTTGAGGGTTGTATTTTTGTATAATTATAATTATCATAGTATATGTAACATCATCTAGAAGGATATGAATTTGCTTATACTAGGTATGAGTGTGAAAGGACGTGAATTTTAAATTATGAATTATGATTGCTAATAGTATGATGAATATTATTTGTTATGGACATGTAGATTAATAATATTGTTTATCAGGTGTGAATGTTCTTTTGGGATAAGTCAAAATTTTAGGAGAAACTCTGTCAAAATTTCATTGTAAATATTGAGTAGTTTTGAGTGTAAGAGACTGACATAGTAGTATATAGGTAAGTGTAGCGTATATGATATTATGTGCCGGTCGTGACATCACGTTTATGAAATGGGTTACATTCGAATACGCAGCTTCTTTTGAAAGTTGAACTTTGCAACAAAAGCTACAAAGTTCTCCTCCTCAGGTAGCCAAGTAGAAGAAAACAATTGACAAAAATTACCATGATTCAGCCAGCATAATACCCTAAGAATTTTGTCGAATTTTGGTAAATTTAAATAAAAATAATTTAAGCACAATAAACCTTGAAAAACTCATGAAAACACGGTTTAAGTAATGTTTAATCAATGTACAAGCAAATTGATAAACCGGAGCGAAGCACGAAATTTCGCATAGTAACCGTCTACTGGGTACTGCGGTCATTCATAGAGTTACCGCGATAATTTGACTGAAACCCAAAAAAAATCAAAATCACAACATTTTAGTTACCGTGGTCATTCTTGTAATTACCACAGTAATTCGACTAAAACGTAGAAAAACTAAGGTTTTGGTTACCGTGGTAATCCTTCAAGTTACCGTGGTAATATATGAATTATATAAGTATGAACAGTGCGCTGAAAAACCCTAATCATCATTGTAATCCCAAGAACCGATATTAGTGCCAACAACTGAATGTTCTTTTCTTCCCTGCCATTCTAGATAGATTTCTATTCATTCAAACCCTTTTCCATTGGTTCTCAAAGCCTAGATTCGTGAAGAACAACTCCAACAAGAAGGGAAATTAGTTGAGGCGCTGTTCCAAATCATTGTGCTCAGGTAAAATCATAAAACCTACTTGAAATATTGAGTTCTTAGCATTTTAAATCATTTTTCTAAGTATAAACATGTTTTTCTTTGAAGCCTAAGTGATTTGAGGGTTATAAAACCTTGTTTTGGTGAGAAATGAAGAGGAAACGTGAAGAGTCCTAGGGTATAATGACTTCTTTTAGTTTGATGTCTGTTTTAAGCTTAACGTGTATGTATTTGAATGTTAAACACATGGGAAAAGCACAAACGAGACAATGCACATAAAAGCATTAAACACACAAATCCACTGGTTACCGTGATAATTAACCACTGACCGTGTAATCAGAAGAAAAAAAATGGTGGAATGTGTGCACCTTAGGATATCAATGTTAGTGAATCATTACATTATGATTTAAGAGACCTTGGAAATGTTTCAAACTCATATAATATGGTTTTGAATCTCGTAGATTGAAAAACAAGGCTAATATAGTGCGAAACAAAAGCCCAAGTGAACAGGATATGAAGGTGGAAGTGATTACATTACTCCCTAATATTATTTTGAATTTTAAGCGAGTTAGGATGTTGATTAAATGATTTGTGAGAGACATGAATATATGAATGCTAGACATGAACATAAGTTATGTGTCCATGTTCTGTGTTTACATGCTTTTATGTTTCTATGAAATGATTGTTGCCTTATTCATGTTTTAGAAATGGTTAGCATGATTACGTTGTTGTACAATGATACTTTATAAATAATGAAATGTTTGTTGATACACAAACAAAGATAAATTTAGAGTTGAATCAGTACCATCGTAGTGGTCCATGGGGGATCACTGTGGGTGTTCTCGCGATAAAAAACGATGGGTTTGCTCCTAGTTCTCGATCATAGAACTTTGGGTGTGACCCTAGTTCTTTGGTAATGGAGCAATGAGTGTGACCCTAGTTCCCAGGTTGGGTGATGGGTATGCCCCTATCCCATTGGAATCTGACATATAGTGCATTGTCTTCGACTTTTTTGATATGATAGTGATGAGAGAACACCAGGGTTAGACCCTTCGGTCTAATTAACAACTGACGAACAATTGAATGTTTGAAATACCTAATATATTATAAATGATTCCATATTCTGCGTTTGATTTAAATAATATTATTGACGTACTGTGTATGATCCATTGGACACTTGAGCTCACCCACATCTTCATTTCTGGTGACCCTTGAGGTGATTGGTGTTGATAGTACTACAGAGTATTATAAGAGTTGCAAACCTCGCTGTTGAAGTTTTTACTAGAGTTCTTTTGTTGAGTAGTTAATTTAGACTTGGTGCATAGCCTTCCAGACTGCTTTTAAATTATTAATTTTCTTTATGGTTTAGACTTTGGCCACATAGGCCATATTCAGATATTTAAGTTGGAAACTTGTTCCACGTTTATTTAAATCCCAACTGTAGAAGTTAATGATTTAATATAATATTGATGATCGTTGCTTACTTTCCATGTGTTACTCCTTGGTGAGTCCAATAGCTTGATTATTTATTTATATAAGTTCTAGTATGTCCAAATGATGTTTAATGAGAATTAAAATGTGATATTAGTAACATCTCAGTTGTTGGCGGATGATATTTGTGCCAACATTTAATGGCGCATCTATCATGCATACAGATGCGACAGAAATGAAGGACCGAGAACTGGGTGTTATAGCCAAGTAGCCTCAAATCGAAATGGAACACCATTTGTGATTCTTCTCTGCTTATAGCTAGTCGAGAACACCAAGGGGCAATGATCCGAATGAGTTCTAGCTACGAGCTGGATATGAGTATCTAGGAAATCCAAGAGCTAGTCTTCTGTACATGGAGCTCTATCAAGCCGTTCTCAGATATTCCTAGAGCCCTATGCAGTTCGCATATTGACTAGGTTTTTCTTATACCTCCCCTTAGATTGATGATTTTTGGCTTTGTATCCAAGTTTCTAGCAAACATAATACTTCCCATTGAATCTCATTACTTTGCTTTTTGTCTTAGTTGAGTCATCACCATTGCATTTATGTTTCTTCTTCTTAGTAGACTTTCCTTCCACTAAGTTGACTTTCATCTCCGATCAGTCTCCAATCCTCTTTTCATTACGCTTTTTGTCTTGTTCAATCTAAAATCAGACAATAAGATCCTCAATGTCTATCTCTTCACATTTGTGCTTGAGATAATTCTTAAAATCTTTCCAAGAGGTTGGCAGCTCCTCTATTATTGTAGCTACTTAAAAAGATTCACTTAAAGACATTTTCTCAACTTGGATCTCATGTACAATGATTTGTAGATTCTAAATTTAATCTATCATAGTATTGTGAGTCTGCCATAGTCCAAAAACCTACTAACCACAAATTTCTTGTGGCCAACGTCCTCCGTCATGCACTTCTTGTCTGAAGAATTTCATAATTCTTTGGCAGTACAGGCTGTATTGCATACATAATATATTACCCAACTCATTTAGTATGTAGTTTTGACATAAAAAAATTAGTATGACATTGTGCTTTTATACCAACAAGAATATCTATGTATGTTTCATCGTCTCTCATTTTAGGTTTAACTTCATTTAGAATTTTAACTAGATTAAGGGTGGTCATACAAAACATCATCTTCTATTTTCATCTCTCGAAATCAATGTTGGTGAGCTTCTCCTAATTTTCTAGTTCAATAGATGCTGCTAGATGTGCAATAGTAGGGGCAATGTCTTTCACCATCATCACATTCATTGTTGTCTTAAACTTGTTGGTCTTAGACAAACAACTGATAAAGATTCAAAAAAAATTTGTCAAAGTAACGATTGTGATTTAGCAAAATAGCTACAGTAGATTAAGGCTAGGGTATTACTCTATTTCCTTAAAATAAGGATGTTTCATTTATTTACTTACGGTATATGACACCAATCTCCTAAAATACAACAATCTTATTTTAAGTGACCATGAAACTTTAGATCACTAGATAAGTTGGACTAAAAATTAGCATACTCAACTCCCAAATAATAAAGAATGCTTTTTTAAGCTAAGAGATAAAAATAGAAAGAAATTAATTTTCTATGATTTTTTGGAATTAAAAAAAATCAAAGAATGATGCTTTCTATTTATAAGCATATCATGGCTGGTAATGACACCCATATACACGTTGTTGGATTACATCTTTTAGCTTCTAAATGTAATTTGACAATGTTAATCATTGCATCTCATAGTATACCATCAAATTGCACCATTTTGATTTTGGTTGCAATCTAATGGTCCCGATGGCAATGCTTTGTTCAAACATCATTATATTGTAATTATCCAATCGAAGGCCATCCGATGATCCCGATTGGCACACCTGTATCTCCATCATTAAATTTAGATTCATTGAACCTAGATCTCATGCCTTAACCTATGATTCATTGAATCTTGACATCTTTGATCCTAACTCTATCATGCGATCTTGACCATCTCATGTGCCTCAATCTTGAAAAATTCAAATGCTACTCCTCACGACAATGCGAATCGCAAAGTGTTGTGCATTCAATTTATCTTAAGACACCCAAATGCTCTTCCACCTTCACACACGTGGGCGAAGCACAATCCACATGCCACATGTTGCCTGTGCATGCATTTTGCAATATATGGCATGTGTGCATGTGTGATGTGATGCAAACATCACCTTTTAGGCTTCTTCAAGTTAGTTTGAATTAGAAACTTAAGATTTTAACTCTTTTTTCACTTATAAACCACATTTGAAATTCGTTTTTCACATGAAACTAAATAAATTTTTAAATAAAATACACCTTTTCATATTACTAAGTATACATCTTTGCATTCAATTTCTTATTCATATACTCATCATGATTTTAAGTAAATAATTTTATCATCTTAATCTCTGTATATCAAAAATTAATAATAACATTGGTTTCATTAAAATATGTTTGTGCGGCCTACTTAAATATTTAGTTAAATATTATAAGAAAATCATCTCAAAATATTTTTTTCTGATAGGATCAAGACTCATTACTTGCATGATGGAAATGTAATTTTGTGGATGTCAATATTTGGCCTCCATGGTTGTAGTATGAACAGATAGTCATGGCTGATTTTCTAACACATAACTTAGAGTTTGATGATCCTTAAAAGGATCTAAAACACCTTGTTGGCCACCTTAGTAATGCGGATTCCTAAAGCTATTGCCCACATATTTATTAATCCTTTAAACCGTTTATGTTGGATGATATAATGCATTGTACATGTCCCAAAATGCTTAGCTTGCTTTCCACATCTTCAACTTTGTTTCCAGCTACCATCGTAATTCTTTTTGCCTCTGAGTCAATTAGTGACAGTCTGTTGCAACGCTGTTGTATTTTGTCATCCATCCCAAATGTTTGAACTCTATACTACCTCCTCCTTGTGGATCGTCACTTGTACAAAATTAGGGCTTCAATATGCATTGCATTTTTACTCCAAATCAGACCCGGTGGCATAGTAATATTGAAATAAAATAAAATAAAATAAAAATAAAATAAAATAAAATAAAACTATGGCATAGTAATATTGAAATGGAGACCCGGTGGCATTTTCTTTCCAAATCAGAGTCAAGAGAGATGACCTTAAGTCATTTC
>JAJIYU010004641.1:0-23949 GCA_030144865.1 Tinospora cordifolia
AAAGTTAGTATTCCTATTTTGAGATTATTGATCAACAATGTAATAGTTTACAAAGTTATGTACTTCTTTTATTAATAAAGAAGTTGAATTTTTCTTTACCTTTAATTGCCTTAATTTTATTAAATGTGAATTTGTACTAATGAATTTATTCTAAGGCTTGTGGTATTGAAAGATAGAAAGTCAAGTGTGTATCATTTGTAAAGTCACACCGGCCCGACCCACCAATTGGTTAAGTCCACCGTCATAATAATGGTGGTTGTCCAAAACTCAAAGGATGTGGGGGTTGGGGTGTTACAAAAACCCTTAGGGATGTCGCAACTATTCTGATCCTAAAATGGAAGTGGGATAATATTGCAATAGATTTCATAAGTGGCCTACCCAAGAACCTTAAGGGTGAAGACACGATATGGATGATTATAGATCACCTTACAAAGGTAGCTGATTTCCTATCCATTCGATTTATAGATATAGTTGGAAAATTGGAAGAACTATATTTCAAGGAAATAGTGAGGCTATATGGTGTACCCAAGACCATCATATTAAACAAAGATTCCATATTTACATCTCAGTTTGGAAACTAAACCCACTATGAGCGCTGCTTTTCATTCTCAAATAGATGGACGGTATAAGCATAACATATAGATATTAGAGGATATGTTGAGTGCATGTCCTTAACTTCAAGGGCATTTGGGGCAAATACTTGCACTTAGTAGAGTTCACTGACAATAACAGGCAAGTATCCAGATGGTTCCATATGAAGCTCTCTATGGCAGACCCTATAGATCTCCATCTTGTTGGGCAAACTTTGAAGATCACGTACTTACAAGGCTAGACCTAGTACAAGAGATGAATGAATAGGTGAAACAGATCTAGAAGGGGCTAAGCACAACTCATAGTAGATAAAAGAGCTATGTGGATAAGAGGAGAAGGCTTCTAAAGTTCAAAGAGGGTGATAGATTACGGATCAACCCTTAGATGGGGATTAAACATTTTGGGATGAAAGGGAAGCTATCACCATGGTTCATTAGTCCGTTCGAGATACTTAGATGGGTTGGTCAATGTGCCTACGAGTTGGACCTATCGAATAGACTTGTAATAACCCAAAATTTTGTCAAATAATTAAAGATAAATAAGTTTAAGGAAATTAAATGAAATAAGTCAAGTAATTTTGAAAATTTTAAGACATCTTTGGGTGCAAATTATAGGTTAGGAAATGAAAAATAATATAAAATATTTAGATGTAAAATAAAATAAGCAAATGAAACCTTAATTTAATATTTAAATGAAAATGTCAAATTAAAAAAGTTGCTTAAGAAATAAAGAATAGAAAAAAAAAAGAAATAAAGTATATATATATACACATATAGGTTAATATGTGTATGAATAAGGTGTGTGTTAGCATAATAAATGTTAATACTACATAGAAAATTTTATATAATTAAATAAAAATGTAGTAATTATTAAAAAATAAATCAAACATTATGTAAATATTAATTTATAATTACATAAATTATAATCTGAAAATGAATATGAAATAAATAAAAATACATGAAATGGAAAATGTAGGTTATTATAGAAAATATCTAATAAATGCAATATTAAATAATTAGAAAGGGGAAAATATTAGCAAATCATCAAAATAGAAGGGAATATACAAGAAAATCAAGTTTTTATTAATTAGGAAGTGTCTAATTGGTAAAATTTTGGATAATAACAACTTAGAATAGTGATTTTGGTATTAGAAACATGATCCAACTGCCAAAAACGTATAATCCATCCGATCCAGGATCCAACAACCACGATCAAGACCTTATCAAACGCCCGGGTGCACTGGATCACCGAAATCCAACGGTCCACGATCAATCCGCTCGATCCAACAATTTAGATTTCACCTGCCTAATCTCGATCGTGAAAATTAGTACTGCGATCGAGGAAATCCGACGGCTCACAATCAACCTACCTGATCTCAATTGCGAACCGAGAACTGCGATCGAGGAAATCTGACGTTCCAGATTTCACCTGCCTGATCTCAATTGCAAATCCAGTGCTGCGATCGAGGAAATCTAATGGCCGACGTTCCACCTACCCGATCTTGATCGCGAACGAAATCTTGAGGATGATCCGATGGTCTAGATCTGAGGCTCCGATTAAATATGAAATAAAATCATGAAAAATATCTGAAAAATCTGAAAATTGGTTTCTAAATTCCCAAAAATTTCTAAAAATTTACTTTCTATTCTCCTATGCTTGGGGGGCACGAAATTCTAAAAAATTAGGAAGTTTCCTACAAGATAACACCACAAACTTGCCATTCTCTACCTTTTTGAACTCTATACAAACACCCCCCATGCTCACAATTCATCTCATCCCAAGAAATAAGAGTTGAATTGTCATCTTGTTTTCTAAGCCTTCTTCTTGGCAATCTCCTTAGTTCTTGAGTGTTCTTAAGTGTTCTTGAGAGTTCTTGAGTGTTTGGAAGTCTTGAAGTAACGGAACTCTGTCAGATTTCAGAAGAGACATTTTTAAGGTGGAAGTGATTTCTAACTTTTACTTCTTTTTTTTTAATTTGAATAAGTCTTGCATGTGTGATGATGTTTTGAAGTTGAATGATTAAATATATGTTTTAAATATGCATGTTTTATTTATTTGATGTGCCATGAATATATATGTTATGCATGTTTAGAAATCAAGAATATTGATGCATGATATACATGAATTGTGCCATGAATAAATATTTAATGATTCATGTTATGTATATTGTTGCATCGATGGTTTAATCTGATATTTTGTGTTTTATCAGTAAGAAAAGATTAAATAATGATTCAATCCACGTACCGGCACGATGATGCACTGCATAGTGTCATCGTGTGTGTTCCACCCCCGACCCGGCTTGCTAGTTTACCATTGACGATTTCGAACTGGGTTTCCAAGAGTGATCCCACTTCATAGATATGGGGTCTGAGTTTACAAGAGTGATTTTCTCTCCCAACGATGTGGAACATAAAGATTAACCTCTTTCGGTCCGAATGTCAACCATAAACAAGAAATTGTTTGAATCGCCTAATGTACAAAAGTTTTTGATGTGCTTGGTTTGTTTGAATTGAAATAATGATTTAGACGTTTAGAAAGATCCACTAGGCTATGTCCTCACCCATTCCTTTTATTTTTCAGGTATTTGATTTACATGAAGACTATGAAAATTAGTTAGGTTCTTTTATTTAAAAAGTTTTTTTTAATTTCTATGTAAGGGCATGTTGCCCAAGTTTTAAGACTTCCGCTGTAATAATTTTTTAAAATCAAATTATGTACTCAATTTTATTTAATTAATTGAGTTTATGAATTTTAGTTATTTCTTTTATTATTGCCTTATTAAATTCTTCAATTTAAGTTATGTTCTGTCAAATAAAGTTAAGGCATGAAATAATTGAAATAGAAAGAAAGTCAAGTGTGCGTCACTTGTAAAGTAACACTGGCCCGGCCCACCGTTTGGTTTAGTCCGCCGTCAAGAGAATGGTGGTTGTGTCCAATGCATAAAGATATGGGGGTTGGGGTGTTACAAGAATATCCTCCATCCATAATGTATTCCATGTATCAATGTTGTGGAAGTATGAGCCATTCCCCTCTCACATCATATATTGGTAGGAAGTCAACATCTGAGACAATGCTACTTACGAAGAACCAACAATCAGGATATTAGATCATAAGGTACAGAGTCTCAGAACTAAGGACATCTTTATATTCAAGGTTCCATGGAAACACCATGATCTGGAGCAGGCGACTTGGGAGTTAGAAAGTGAAATGTGGAAGAAGTACCTAGACCTCTTCACTAGGAGCAACTAACTGGATGGCATCTTATGAGTATGTGATAACTTTTAAATTTTGAGGATGAAATTCTTTTAAGGGGATTAGATTGTAATACCAAAAGAATTGAATAGAGTAGGGATACTAATAATAATAAAAAAGAACCATGCGACGATCACGATACCAAATTGAAGACTGCGGTCATGCTTCACGATTTGTGAAAGTAGGACTTTCATGTGGGGACCAAGGTACTGGGTCAAGGTACCATGGTACTGCGATTATAAACTCTCACACTTTGACAAAGCCGTGGGACCACGGTGCCGAAACATAGTCCTGCAATTCAAAACAATCCCAATACCGTGATCTTGGGACTCAATACTGTGGTATTGCAATTGAAGATCAAAAATGGAAGTTCTGGGCACTGGATATCTATAATAAGCGCAAAAACCCTAAACGTATCATTCTACAGTAAGACAAACCCTAGCCGTCTATTATCAATTTCCTGTCATCCCCACTCGTGTTTTGAATCAGATTCACCAAGTTCTAACCCTCTTGTAACTGTCTTACAAATGTTGATGGGAGGAAAGTTGGGATAATAGTGAAGTCTTCGAACAGCTATGCCATTACGAGCAATTACAGAGGTAAGGCACTAGTTTTATATGTAAAACAATTTACAAATCATTATCTTCACAATGTTTGAGGTTTCACTCATATATTCCACTTCTGACAGACCCTAAACACGTTTAAAATATTCTGGCATGATGAACGCAAAGCAAACAAAAGAGGAACAACAAACTACAAGGTATAATATTACTTTACCTTGAATATTATGTGTTTTAGATATGTAGCACAATACACAACATCCCATGCAAGGGAGAAACGAGGAAATGCACCACAAAGTGCAATTTCTGATAGATCGTGTGACTATTGTGACTATTGCAGTACTAAATGCAATAGTGCATTGTGAATGTGATAACCATTTTGTTTTTTGGACCTTTTGTGCACGAAATCTCAAGCATCACGATATTGTCTCTATACCACGGTACTCAAAAGGAAATTTCAATAATGTATGACTATTATGATCATTAACATGCCTTATGCGACATAAAGTAGGGCAATATTTGACTATGGCTTAAAGGTTGGAGAATCATTGCTCTATAGGTTAGAAACACAATAAACGCTTATTCTATTGTGAATTATATACAAGTATGATATTAAACCCCTCAGGTTGATGATTTGTAACCATCAAAAGGAGGGTTAGAACACGAGAAACAAAAAATAGGTGGAAATGACTGTGTTTTCTCTTTAATATTATTTTAGTTTTGAATGTGATGCATGACTGTGTGATTAATGCTTTATGATCTTATAAGCATCCTAAGAATGCAATGAAATTTAGTTGTAGGGTTGTTTTCCCATGATATTTAGACCGCATGTCTTACAAATTCTGTTATTCAATTTTACAATTGTAATATGCCATATACGAATTTGATTGCATGATATGATCTAATTAATTGTAGCATAATTAATGATTGTTTTCATCTTCTTATGCTTACGTATAATGTGATATTGAAATTAATTGTGCATGCTAGTGGTCATTGAATAAAGGTAATTAAGATCCTAACTACGTACCAAGGCCATGGTACAACTACTATGGCAGTGGTCTAGTATCATTGTGGGTATTTTTCCTAGCCTAGTTGGGTGTCCATGCTACTGTGGCAGTAGTTGAGATGGGATTGAAGATCGAGTGAGACCTCACTCTTAAGGTTTGTCATGATGAGGAATTGACCTTTGGGGCATTAGTTCCAAGAGTTCAAACATAGGGAAATACCTAGGAGATTTTTTTGGTCTTAATATCAACTTAAATAATCAAAGTGTTTTGAAACGCCGAATGACTTATAAGTGGTTTCATGTTTCATGTCCTTGAGTTTAATAATGTCGGATATGTATTGTACATAATCAACTAGGCTCTTACGCTCACCCCCACTAATTTCCGTTTAGGTAACCATTGAAGACATGTGTTCTGATAAGTGATAGAGATAAATCTTGTAGTATTGGTACCCCTCACTAATGAGGATGAGTAGAAGTTGGTAGATCATTTACTATTTTCAGTTGTAGGGCATGGGGCCCACATTTAATTTCTTTTGGTCATTTTATTTAATGACTTCAGCCATGGGGCAAGTATTGGTTCATGGACTCATTTGAAATCAGGCCATGGGGTAAAAATGTTTTATTTATTATGAGTTTATTTATATTACTTTTAGTTGATATGCCATCCCCCTATTTAATCATGCATTATATTAATTGTTATATTTTTGCACTCTGATGTTTTATTGGGATGGTTCTGAGAAGGAAGGAATATAAGTATCGTCCCGGCTCCCAAATATTGAAATGTAATAACCCAGGCTCTGAATACCATCACACACGTCGTTGATTAAGCATCTTCGTCTCTCTCCTCGAGATAGAATCACGCGGTAACTTCTGCCATCAATATCCAGAAACCGGGATGTTACTTTGTGCTCTTTTGTTTCTCATACCATCATAATAAAATATCAGAGTGCAGAAACATAAACATGTGGATGGCATGTCTAATAATAATAACGTGAGTAATCTTAAGAAGATGAAATAAAATACTCTAACCTCATGGCTTGAGCTCAAAATGAATCAACAACTGAATACTTGGCCCCATGACTGAAGTCAATAAACAAAACAACTAAAAATAAATGAAATGTAAGTCCCATGCCCTAAAATTTGGTAACAACGAGTAACACTACTCCTAGTCAACCTCAACAGTGAGGTGTATCATGACTACAGAAGATGCAGCTCCTCACTTGTCATCACAAGTGTCTTCAAAGGTTACTTGAAAAGAATTTAGTTGGAGTGAGCTCAAGAGCCAAGTGGATCTTACACAAAACATCTTGAGCATTATCATAGTCAAAATACAAACATGCAAGCACTTACAAAGCATTAGGCATTTCAACGATTCAATTGTTTAAACTAACGTTAAGACCAAAAGGGTTTCTCCCTTGAGGTTCCAACTTAGGTTTAGAATACTCAATGTAATGCCCAATGCCTGTTACACACTCCAAGACCCTATCTCAGGATTCATGTTGTCAGGACCCCTTCCTCAAGGAGAAGGATGAATCAACTGACACAGTATTCTGACAAACCCATTCCCAAACTGAGCTTGCCCGAACACAGTTAAGCTTCTTCTTACAACATTATACATAACACTATTAGAGTAAAATTAAGAAACATGAAAACTACTAAAACAAATAATTACAGTAATTTTTTTAAGCTAAATCCAACTATATATATAGTCTTCTAAATGTAGTAGTAGCAAAATTTCTAAATCAAAATATCTACAATATTTTCCTCACTTCCTATACATTATTTTAATTCTTAAAACAGTAAACCAGGTCAAAAAATCTACCAAAATAAACGTGGTATACTCTATGCGATGACCACCTTCTTCTTTTTATCCTTAAAAGAAGAACCTGAAATGTTAGAGTAGTGAGCCAATTTTGTCTACAGCGGCTCAGTGAGTAATGTAGCCTAATATATAACTTAGAATAATAATTCTAAAAAAATAATGTCATGTATGTATGCACAATAATAATAATGCGAATGAATGAAATAGTTAATGAACGCAACAGTTAATGAATGCTAAATCCACAATGCAGTTATGCACCTTCCATTTTGAAAGCAGTTTTGATGCTGAAACCACATGCTGAAGCTATTAATAGCATACAAGGGAATAATAAATCCATTTGAGCAGGTGAAGCCTGATAGTTAGGCGTATACTCATATCATATCACAGGGATTCACTAGGTCATATCTCATGTATGGTGGCTTCAGATCCTCTATAGGAAGCTAATTGATAGACTTGGCTCGGCCGTACCCTCGAGTATGACAACCACTCGTCTTCAATGCTCTAGGGGAGCCCAATTGATAAACCTGGCCAGACCGTACTCATGGGTACGACAACCACTCGTCCTCAATGTTCTACTACATCTAATACCCTAACCTGCACCCAGACATCGATATTTAGTGCACATTTTCATTTAAATCACATTTAAAGATTGTAAATGTATTTCAATATGTAATAATATTTTATTGACGACAACATAACAAGTTAAGTGATAAATTAGAAAACACTACTGATAAGGATGCTCAGCTCCCGGTATTCCTCTAGTGACCGGTCATGCCCTAAGTGATGTTTGATCCTGTGTGATCAACTTAATTTCTTAATATCTACATTAAACTAAGCTCAAATCTAACTTTATGGTCCTTGATCAATCAAATGATTGACTTGGTCAATTGTAGTCAACTTTATCTAAACCTAACCTTTGCTAAGCTTTATAATACATAGAGTTAGCATGATTAACAAGGTCAATAAAGCCTTTAATATTGACTCAAAATATTAAAAATATATATTGTCGATATATATCCCACCTTTGGTACACAATAACTTGCCACTTTTATTAATTTGGCAGTTCGATACACAAATATTATTTCCTATGTTACACATTTCCCTAATAAGTGTTTTATAATGTTATACAATATTATAGAACATTTGTTTTCTATTATTTAATATTATTTTTACCATATATACATTTTTTCTATATATATTAATTAATCCTCAAATCATATAAACGCGAATTTAATATCATTGATTTTAGAGTTTCGTTCTAGACATTTTACTACCTGCTAACTATAATTCCAATATTAAAGGGTGTGCCTTCTTATATGTCGATTTCCATCTACCATATAATTTCTTAAGATCCACAAGGGTACAAATAATGAACATATATGTATTCTACTTATAAATCTAAACACATTGATATATATATATATATATATATATATTGTGTAGTTTCATCCTTAGGAAAAATACACCCTAATTTTGGATTATACAATAAACTATTGCCTTGTATAAAAAATTACACTAAAAAACTTGAAAATCACCATTTTTATAACAATTCATAATTGAGAAAAGGTAAAAGTAAATTATCTAAAGTGTCGAATTTTCAAAAGTGCGTAACTTCTCTTTTTTCTTTTCTTTTTCACCTTTTTCTTTTCTTTTGTTTTCCTTTTCTTTTTTTCCTCTTCCTTTCTCTCTCTTGGATTTCGTTTCCTCTCTTTTTGTTGTTCTCTCTCGGGTAGGGAAGTGAGAATGAAATGAAAGATGAGCAATTTAGAATACAAGCAACCTCTTTATGTAGGAAAAAATTTGGGTGGGTCCCACCCCATTAATGCTCAAGATAATGATTTTTGTCCTCCTTATCTATGACTCATCAAATACAATATTATCTTCTTTTAATATATATATTTTTTTGTATTATCTTAATCCAACTCATCTATGCCTTATCTTTTTATTATTATTTCTTTCTTATTTTTATCCAACCAAGCACATATATATACTTGGCTTTATCCTCAAATCAACCAATAAAAATCTAATGAAAATCTTATAATAACTTAATAGAGAATCTAACAAAATTTAACAATAAACATTTAATTTATTATTATTATCCTTTTTTTAACCTATTCACATCATAAATATTCTTTACCATCACATATATATAGTTATTTACATTTTTCCATTATCTACCAAATAACCCTTTTATCTCATCATATTAATAACAACCAGATTTAAATGAGATAATTTCATTTCATGCATTTCATCATTCATAATATTTTTAACTACTCTCCATCATATTTATTTATTATTTTCATTTCCCAATTAGTACACTTATTAATTAATACTATTGCCAAAAAAATCACGCGCATTAATTTATACAATTCGAATAAAATCATGTAGTTGTATTTATAATTTATTAATTGTTACATGAAAATACATGTCGAATCCATCAGCTCAATATCCAAAAATATGGGTTGTTATAGTCTACCCTCCTTAGAACAAATTTCATCCTTGAAATTTATGACAATAATAAAAGAACAAGAAATGACTCTCATGATCTCAAGGAAATGATTCGTCATGTAGTCTTCTCGCTCCCAAGTGTTCTGCTCAGTAACATGAAATTGCCAACGTACACCTACCATCGTTATCTCCTTGTTGTGCAGTTTCTTCACGCCCTGATCAACAATAACTATCGTAACCTCACCATATGATCAATCCTCTCGTAACTCAACATGTCTCCAATCAATCACATGCAAAGGATTGAGGTAGTACTTCCTCAACATCGACACATGAAATACATTATGTACTCCCCTTAGCTAAAGCGACAATGCAAATTGGTAAACCACAGGACCATCCTCTCAAGGATCTTGAAAGCTCCAATATATCTTAGAGCAAGTTTCCTCGAAACACCAAAATGTGTCTACCCCTTCCGAGGGTAAATTAGAAGCATCATATGATCACCAATATCGAACTCAAGGATCTTCCTCCGGTTATCGGCATAATTCTTCTGTTGATCCTGAACTGCCTTCATGTTTTGACAAATCTTTGAATTTTCTCATTCTGCTCCTGTACAAAAGTAGTGTCTAAAACTGTTATGTCAACAACCTCGGCCCAACAAGCTGGCAATTGGCAAAGTCGACCATATAATACCTCAAATGTTGCCATGCCGATACTCGCCTGGTAGTTGTTGTTGTGTGCAAAATCACAAAATGCCAAACGATCCTCCTAGCTACCACCAAAAACAAGGACACATACACGGAGCATATCCTCTAAAATCTAGATCATTCTCTCATATTGACCATCAGTCTATGGATGGAAGGTGTGATCAAGTTTACTCTAGTACACAATTGACTCTGCAAGCTCTGCCAAAACAAAGACGTAAAGTGAGCATCTCTATCAGACACAATAGACACTAGGATCCCATGTAATCTCACAATTTCACGAATATACAATCAACTCAGCCTCTCAACTGAATCTCTGGTATGAATCAGGAGGAAATGGGTAGACTGAGTAAGTCTTTCAACAATAACCCAAATAGTATCATGTTTCTGTTGAGTCTGGGGTAATCCCATCAAAAAATCTATAGTATTGTGCTCCCATTTCCACTCAAGAATAGCGAAGGGCTTTAATAAACAACCAGGTCTCTAGTGCTCAGCCTTAGTCCGCTGGCACGTCTCACATCTCTGCACGAAGGCTGCAATATCTCACTTCAGCCCAGGCCACCAATAAGTACGTTGAGCATCATGATACATCTTATTAGTGCCTGGATGAACGATATACCTCGAGCGGTGTAGCTCTGCTAGTACTCCCTGTCTCAGGCAAGGGTCATTTGGTACCCACAATCGTCCCCTGAGCCTTAGTGGACCATCATTGTCAATCGACCATTCCACACGAGAAAAAGCATCAGCCCACTCCTGCTATCTCACATAATCAGTTTTATGAAGCTATACTTCCATGATCTCAGGTAGCAGCACCGTTTGGACTCTCATCTGTGCATTGACTCTAGTCTCAGTCGAAGTCTCGTGGATACTCATCAGTGTAACATAATCAATCATCCTCCACTCCTGAAACATATGTCTAGCCACACAAGCTGTCTCAACAAGTACTCTGCTCAGCACATCACCTACTACATTGGCTTTCTCGGGATGTTACTCAATGGTAAATTCATAATCCTTAAGAAGCTCCATCCATCTCCTCTGCGTCATATTCAAATCTCTCTAAGAAAACAAATACTTGAGGCTCTTGGGATCCGAATAAAGTATAAAAAGCTAACCATATAGATAGTGTCACTAAATCTTTAGCGCAAACGCCATTGTAGACAACTCTAAATCATAGATAGGGTAATTTCTTTCATCACCTTCAACTATCGTGTGGCATAAGAAATCACCTGGTCCACCCACATCAACACAAACCTAAGGCCGATCCCACATGCATCTGTATAGATCACCAACTCGCATCCGGGTTCGGGTAGGACAAGTTCTGGCATAGATGTCAAATGATGCTTCAGGTCGAGAAAGGTGTAACACCCCAACCCCCTAGAGATAGGTTTAAGCTCAACCACAAGCCGGGTTGGGTCCAATGTTACATTTACAAGTATACAACTTACATCACTTTCTATTATCTCAAGTCTTATTATTTCTCAATGAGCACAAAATCCAAATAACTTATTTCTAATTTAATAAAACTATTACAAGAGAGATAAAAGAAAAACTTCAATCTTTGTTTATTGAAAAAATAAAGGGATACATCAAATAATGAAAAGGGGATTACATAACTCTAAAATTTAAAAGTAAAATTTAGCGGAAGTCCTTATTCAAAATTTGGGCAATATGCCCTTAAATAGAAACTTTCTAAAAATAGAGTTAATAATCCATTAGCAAGCTTGATCATTTATTTCAAATTCGTAAAAAATAAAAAAAGGGGGGAGCGTATAGCCTAGTAGATCATTCATAAAACTACTAATTTACTAATTCAAATTAAAAGTACAACCAATTTCAATTACTTACAAGCATTAAGCATTTCAAACAATATCTTGTTAGTGTTGTATTTTTGACCAAAAGGGGTGTTTAATCCTTTGATGTTCCTCATTAAAATACTCCTATTCTGGGATGGAATGACAATTCATCTTGTCACATTCCATTGGAAATAAGGATCACATGTCCACATTCCAAGTATTTTAAAACACATCCACACTTAGTGATGTTACTCATATACACTAAGTATATACAAAGAACACCCATAGCATCACTTAAACTACTATAATGGTACGTAGTTGTTATCTTAACTTTCTCATATTTAATTTTAAATAAATATGAAACAAGGTCATAATGGTTAATATCAGAATTTAAATAATCAAGAAAACATGAAAACATACATGGCATGCTTAGAAATTCAAAAATAAGCCTAAGCATAGTTTCTAAGCATATTATGCTACCATGTATGAATTAAAATATGAAAACTTGTTAAATTGAAAATAAAACTTGATCAAACATTCTTCAAACTGAAATATAAACATGCTGAAATCTCAAAACAAACATGAATATACTAAAGACTTGAAGTAGTAAAGAAGGAGATCTAGAAATTTCCTCTATCTTAATTTGAGTTTCTTTAAAGAATCCGACATAGGTTCCCTTATCCACCACTTTTAGAACTTCAAGAACTTATAATCACCAACAAAAATATTTCAACAACTTTCTAAAACACTAAAATAAGAACTTCTCACACAAGACAGAAAAGAGAGTGAGAAGAGGTGCCAAGAAGAGGGTAAGAACAAACAAAAAGGGAAGTGTAAACTCTTTATTTTGGGATGAGATGAAAGTGAGCAATGGGAGTTTATATAGATGTTTATAAGAGCATATGGGACATCCTAGGGCAGCTCACAAAAATTTGGGTAGGTTTCTGTACATAAAGGGGATGGTTTGCATAAAGAGGGCAAGTGTGCTCACGGTTGGCAAGTGGGACCACTATGGCTTTCTAATTCAAGAGATGAGTACAATCAAGTTTCCTAACTATGTGTTAACACAAAAGAGGTTTAAATCATATTCTAATTCAAATGGGACGTCCCCTACGTGCTCATGGCAACTTTCCTTTTGGTTTCCTTGCTTGCTCATCACACAAACACACAAGGGATACTTTCCTATTTTCTTATTTCTTGGACGTCAAGCATGGGTGTACAATATCAAATTTGAAGGGACACCACATAATAGTCAAAGATGCTCATCTTGGTTCCAAGAAACTATCTAAATGGGGTTGCTCGTATGTGTGCATACACACATGTACATGGTTGGCCTGATTTTGGCTTAAGTGGGTGTAGGTTTACACAATCAAGTAGGGGTGTATATAGAATCATGTCTTATGGTTTCTAAACCATATAAAACATCTATTAATGTGGGTGTACTAAATCATTTGCATGGAACATCGGATCATTTTACAAGGATTTAAATAAAGAAAAGATACCATGGAGCTTAGGGTAGGGTGAGGGTACACATGATCATGGTGTTCCACCCATGTGACTTGCACATGCTTAGGGTGGCCATGACTTCATGGGTCCACAAAAATCAAATAAAAATTAATATCTCCTTATTTACAAGGAATTATGATTTTTGGAATCACATGAACCTAATGCACATTTTAAGGTATAGTTTGACCCAAGCTGTTTTTGTCTCAAAAACTTTCCTTATTGAAGACCCACTGATGTCACTAGGCAAATGAAAATCCAAATCATGGCCAATTGTTCTGATTTTCGGATATGTCATTCATTTTGTTAGTTCATATCATTTCATTTCGTTTCAGGTCATTTTGATTCCCCGAAGTACCATAAATGCAAATTCTTTCTAATTTGGACCCCCTAAAGGGCGTTTGGCAAATGAAAACCCTAATCTTGAGCAATTGTTCTAATTTTTGGATATGTTGTCCAATTAGTTGGTTCATTTCACCTTACTTTGTTTGAGATGATTTTGGGTCCCTAAGGGTCACCAAATGAAACTTTTGGAAACCTGCCAAATTTAGTTCCAAATGAGCTTAATTTCATTTTGCACCCAAATTTCACTGAATAAATGATAAATTTCATTGAGTACAGAGAATTTAGGGTATTATAACTTACCCTCATTTGAAAAATTTTGTCCTCAAAATTTGTGCATAACTAAGGATTTCTAGTGCATAGGTGTGGATACTTGGTCTTCATCTCGCTTTCGAATTCCCAAGTAGCTTCTTCTACCCCGTGATGTTTCCACAATACTTTCACTAACGGGATATCCTTCGTTCATAGACTCTGTACTTTATGGTTGAGGATTCTGACTATTGCTTCCTCATAAGTAGTATCATCTTTAATCTTCACTTTCTCCTAGTGGATGATGTGAGAGGGGTCAGGTTCGTACTTTCTCAACATGAATACACGGAATATGTTATGAGCTGAAGTCATTTAGTTTGGTAAGTCCAACTCATAAGCACATTTCCCAATTCTTCTAAGTATTTCAAAGGGCCCGACAAACCTCAGAGATAACTTCCCTTTAAATTTCAATCTCTTGATGCCCTTCTGAGGACTAATTCTCAAAAATACATTGTCCCCAACTTGGAATTCTAGTGGTCTTCTTCTTTTGTCAGCATAGCTCTCCTGACGAGTTTGTGCTATAGTCAACCTCTTCTATATTAACTTGACTTGGTTATTCATTTCTTCCACCAAATCTGGTCCCATTAATACATGATCCTTGAGTTCAGCACAACATGTTGGTGATCTACAGGGTCTTCTATAAAGAGCCTTGAATGGAGCCATCTTAATACTCGCCTGATAACTATTGTTATAGACAAACTCTGCTAAGTGTAAGTACTTGCTCCAATTTTCCTTGAAGTCTAAAACACAAGACCTTAATATATCTTCTAAAATCTGGATAACTCTCTTAGACTGACCATCCGTCTGAGGGTGAAATGTTGTACTCATGGTAAGCTTAGTACACATCTCCTTTTGTAAACGTTGCTAGAACTGTGAAGTAAAACGAGAGTTTCTATCAGATACAATAGTCTTGGGCGCTTCATGAAGCTTGACGATTTCTTTCACATAAATTTCTCCCAACTTACTAACTTGGTCTGTGGATCTAATCGGCAAGAAGTGAGCCACTTTGGTGAGCCAATCCACAATCACCCAAACAATATCTTCTCCTTTCTGATTCTTGGGCAAGCCATTGACAAAATCCATGGCAATGTTATCCCATTTCCATTCAGGGATAGGAGTGGTTGTAACGTTCTAGAGGGTTTTCAATTTTCTACTTTCACTTGTTGACAGGTTAAGTACTTGGTAACATGCTTAGCCACATCCTTCTTCATTCCTCTCCACCAGTAAGTCTTTCTGAGGTTCAGGTACATCTTATCTCCACCTGGATGCATTGTATACTTCGTCTGATGAGCCTTATCCATTATGGTTTGCTTACTTTGTCCATTCTGAGGTACACAGATCCTCTTTCGGAGCCTCAATATATTCTCAACATCTAACCTAAAGTCAAAATGCTTTCCTTGTTCAACTCCTTCTGTCAGACCTACAAGCTACTTTTTTTGCCTCTATTCCTCCCTAATCTGATGTAGTAGATCTGGTTGGCAAGACATGTTGTAAAGGTAGGCTTGCTTGTAATTCAAGGTTATCCCTAGTCTAAAGTCTTTGATCAATTAGTACATCTGGCCCTTTTCTTCCTCTTGGCGGTTGAACTTTCTACTCAAGGCATCAGCCACCACATTGGCCTTCCCCAGGTGTAGTGTAATTGAAAATCATAGTCCTTGAGGAACTCCATCCACGTACGTTCCCTGAGGTTCAACTCCTATTGGGTGTAGATGTACTTCAAGCTCTTATGATTTGAAAATAGATCGAATTTTTTACTATAAAGGTACTGTCTACATATCTTCATGGCAAATACGATGGCTGCTAATTCTAGATTGTGAATAGGGTAATTCTTCTCATGGACCTTCAGTTGTCATGAGACAGAAGCGACTACTTGTCTTTCTTGCATCAACAGTGTTCCAAGTCTATTCAGCAAGGCATCAGTATAGAGAGTATATGTAACACCATGGGTTGAAGTGACTAGAACAGGGGTCGTAGTTAATTTTTTCTTTAGTTCTTCGAATGATTGTTCACACTTCTCATTCGAATTGAATTAAGTCTCTTCCTAGTTAGCTTGGTTATAGGTTCTACTAGTTTGGAGAAATCTTGGATGAACCTTCTGTAGTACCCAGCCAGACCTTAGAAGTTCCTAATCTCTGTAACTATCTTAGGTTGCTTCCAATCCATAACCACTTCCACCTTCCTCGGATCTACGAAGATGCCTTCTGCTAATACTACGTGGCCAAGGAACTTGATCGTCTTCATCCAAAACTCACACTTGCTAAACTTGGCATATAATTGATGCCTTCTAAGGGTGTCCAACATTACCTGCAAGTGTTCTAAGTGTTTAGCTTCTGACTTGGAGTAGATTAGAATGTCATCTACGAATACCACCACAAAATGGTTAAGATAGTGTCTAAACACTCGGTTCATCAAGTCTATGAATGTTGCTGGAGCATTGGTCAAACCAAAGGGCATCACGGTGAACTCAAAATGTCCATATCTTATTCTAAAGGCAGTCTTGTATATATAAGACTCCTTGATTCTCAATTGTGATATCCTGACCTAAGATCAATCTTTGAGAAATGAGTGGATCCTCTCAGTTGATCAAATAGGTCATCAATCCTTAGCAAAGGATACTTATTTTTATCCGTAGCTTGGTTCAACTTCTGATAATCGGCACAAAGTCTCATAAAGCCATCCTTCTTTTTCACAAACAACATCGAAGCTCTCCAAAGTGATTCCCTCGGCCTGATAAAACCTTTTTCTTGGAGCTCATCGATTTGACACTTTAACTCAATCAGTTCTACTGGCGCCATCTTGTAAGGAGGTATGGCAATAGGGTTGGATCCATGGTGAAGTTCATTGTTGAACTCTAACTCTCTAGCAGGTGGTAATCCGGGTAAGTTGTTTGGGAGCACATCCTCATACTTGCTAACCACTACTCGATTTTGGATTTTCTTTAGTTCAACAGCTTCTTCCTCAGAGAGTTCCTTCAGCTCATTCTTTTGCCTTAAATAGTTCAATATGGCTATGGTTGGACTTCTCGGTAATCTCTGCATATCCCCATCGATTCTATAGGTTTTCCTATAAGGTAGGGTTATGGTCACTCGTCTTTTAGGACAATCTATCTGGGCTTGGTACTGGTCTAACCAATCCATCCCCAAGATTATATCATAGCCATAAAAATGTAAAGCACATAGATCAATTGTTATGAGCTTATCCTCGAACCTTAGGTCACAACTACACATTATTTTTTAAGTCACAGTGGTCACTATTGGTGTGGACAAATTCCAAGTTATGGGTAGTGTTTTTGTTACAAATTGTAACGCACAAGCTAGTTCTTTAGAGATAAAGACTTAGAGGCATCCGTGTCGAATAACAATTTCACACCAGTATTAAACAACAAAAATGTACCTTCTACTATAGGGATTTGGTCTTCCTGAGCCTCAACAATGAACATTTTGGCCTGGTTCTGCCCACGGCCCTGGTTATGCCTCTGATTGGCATTTAGCTGTTGTTTCCTCCATTGGGAACGACCGTTCTAATCTCCTCTCTGTTGTGGTTGTTGCTGAGGCACCTGAGCAAGTGTAGTTGGACAATTCTTAGCAAGATGACCCTTCTGTCTGCACACATAGCACAACCCTTGCCTCCTAGCTTGCTCCTTAAACTCATTCATGGTCTGTTCCTATTTCTGTGGTGTTTTTCTAGCATTCTTGCTTTTCTTTTGAGACCCATGATCTTTTTCATTCCCTGGCCTTTTATTCTTTGCCATCAACCTTTGTTCAAGGTTGAGTTCTTGTTCTAGTGTTACGGCTTTTTCTACGTTGTCTTTGTAAGTCTTCAAGCCCAGAGTCTTTGCTATCTTTTAGATCTCCATCTTGAGACCCTATGGGAATCGATTAGCCTTCCTTTTCTCCTCCCTAATTAGATATAGTGAGAATTTGGCCAGTTCAGTGAACTTCTTCTCATACTCAGCTACAGTCATGTCCCTCTGATTCAATCGAGCAAAGTCCTCCTATAGCTTGCTCAAGGTTTCTTCTGGAAAGAACTTTTTATAGAAGATCTCGGTGAAGTTCTTCCAGCTCATGGCATCAACATTTGTATTAGGGTCCATCCTCATCATTCGCCACCAACTCCTGGTTGATCCTTTGAAGTGGTGCGCGGCCAGTGCCACCCGTCGTGACCCAGTTACCTTTAGTACATTGAGAATTTTCTCCATCTCTTGATACTAGTGGTCCGCCAAGATGCAATTTGTAGTACCATCAAATGAAGGAAGATGGAGCTTTTGTAGCTCTTTCAACATTTTCCTCTGCTTTTCATCATCCAATCCCTCCTAAGCCCTTTGATGTTTAGGATTTTGGGCCACAGGTGCTGCCTGTTGAACTTGGATAGGTTTAGGTACTTGAGGTTGTGGTGCCACTTGAGGGATTATTTGTAGAAGTGCTCTCAATACTTGATCTAGCACCCTTTGCGACATCTCATTCAGCATTGCCTCCATCTGTGCCTCCATTCTAGCAAGCAGTTCCTATTCCCATGGTTCGGTCTCATCAGAGGTGGTGGATCGAGTAGCGAACCTTCTTGCTCCAGCCATTGTCTATAAATTTAACACCTTGTCAATATTTGCCTAGTCAGATGTTCATACTATCATGACTCTAGATTCATGTCTCTAGGTTCTCGATTTGTTTAGTGGCCTAAAGGTTTTTCTTCTAGGTTCTTTTCATGCATGGGTACAAGATTTGGTCTTAAAGCAATAAGTAATAAAGCATGCATATCACCAAATCATACAATCAAACTAGCACAATAAGGTTCCAAGCTTCCACCTAAGCATTTAGATTCAAGTATCCCATACCACTCTACCCCTTCTACTTAGGCTTTCACTAAAAACATAGTCACACCCAAATAATTTCACAAATTGGTTGATAACTAAGGTTCCCGAGCCCACTTTATTCCACTATCATATACCAGTGAGCATAGAGAACCCCATTCTATCAAAGTTACCGATCATTCATCACACATGGTCCATCATTCTCCAAGTCTAGGCTTCCTCCATACCCCGAATTCTTATGCATCCCATACTACATAGAAACCAAAAGATACAGAAGCTTCTCGGTCTTGTGTCCTGATCAAACAATTTTCTATTTTCACACAAGTTTCAGTCTCTAGCCTATGCCCTAGAGATTTATGTTTTTGACCCACTATGCCACCCATGGTTACCCCACGTTTCTACCTAGGGTCTTCCTTCTGGGCCTAGGGTTCAATCTAGTTGACTAACAACTTCTGTCTAGTCAAGATACCACATTTGGCATCTTTTTCAACTTCTATTTACTTTTTTGTCCTAATTTCCACCTTCTAATTTTCTTTTATAGAATGTAAGGGTCTTCTTCAACTCTGACTATATTCATCTAAGTTGGTGGGACAACCTCCAGATCGGGCGGTGATACCGAAATCTGCTTAGCAACCAAGTTTTTTAAGGCAGGATAACCCACCTCCCTTTCGATGTTTAGTTTTATTCGGGACAAGGCTTACCTACTATCAACTCAACTTGTAGTCTTTGTATCAAAACAAAGCATATCTTTCCTTTCTTAAAACACTTTGTAAAACATTTTTCAATTTTCAAAAATAGAAGGTAGCGCACTAAAATTTTATTTCAACTCAACGTGAAGCCCTAATTTGGGTTTCTAATTTTTGTCAAGCAACTAATATTTTACTTTTTATTTCTAGCCTAATCAAGACATGTTTAAGCTTAACTTTCTATTTTTAGCCCAAGCCACCGAAAGGCTAGGATCTGATACCACCTTTGTAACACTCCAACCCCCTAGAGATAGTTTAAGTTCAACCATAAGGCAGATTGGGTCCAATGTTACATTTACAAGTACACGACTTGCATCACTTTCTATTGTCTCAAGTCTTATTATTTTTCAACCAGCACACAACCCAAATAATTTAATTTTAATTTATTAAGACTATTACAATAGAGATAAAAGAAAAGCTTCAATCTTTATTTATTGAATAAAATAAAGGGATACATGCTTGAAATTCAAATAATGAAAAGGGGAGTACATAACTCTAAAATTTAAAAGTAAAATTGAACAGAAGTCTTTATTCAAAATTTGGGCAATATGCCCTTACATGAGAACTTTCTAAAAATAGATTTTCTAATACCATAGCAAGCTTGATCATGTATTTCAAATTCTTGAAAAATAAATGGAAGGGGTAAGCACATAGCCCAGTGGATCATTCATCAAACTACTAATTTACTAATTCAAATCAAAAGTACATCTAATTTCAATCACTTACAAGCATTAAGTATTTCAAACAATATCTTGTTAGTGTTGTATATTTGACCAAAAGGGGCTTTAAATCCCTTGATGTTCTTATTAAAATACTCTTATTTTGGGATGGAATGACAATTAATCTTGTCACATTCTATTGGAAATAAGGATCACGTCCACATTCCAAGTATTTTAAAACACATCCACACTTAGTGATGTTATTCATATATATTAAGTATATGCAAAGAACGGTTATAGTATCACTTAGATTACTATGATGGTACATGGTTGTTATCTTCACTTTCTCGTATTTAATTTCAAATAAATATGAAACAAGATCATAATAATTAATATCAAATTTTAAATAATCAAGAGAACATGAAAACATACATGACATGCTTTAAAATTAAAAAATAAGCGTAAGCATGGTTTCTATGCATGTTATGCTATCATGTATGAATTAAAATATGAAAACATGTTAAATTGAAAATAAATCTTGATCAAACATGCTTCAAACTTAAATATAAACATGCTGAAATCTAACAACAAACATGAATATACTAAAGACTTGAAGTAGTAAAGAAGGAGTTTTATAAATCCCCTCCACCTTAATTCAAGTTTCTTTGTAGAATTCGGCAAAGGTTCCCCTTATCCACCACTTTTAGAACTTCAAGAACTTCTAATCACCAACAAAAATACTTCAAAAACTCTCTAAAATACTAAAATAAGAACTTCTCACACAAGAAAGAAAAGAGAGTGAGAAGAGGTGCCAAGAAGAGGGCACGAACAAACGAAGAGTAAAGTGTCAACTTTTTGCTTTGGGATGAGATGAAAGTGAGCAAGGGGGGTTTATAGATGTTCATGAGAGCATATGGGATGTCGTAGGGCAGCCTTCGGAAGCTTAGGCAGTTCATAAAAATTTGGGCATGTTTCTATACATAAAGGGGATGGTTTGCATAAAGAGGGCAAGTGTGCTCATGGTTGGCAAGTGGGACCACTATGGCTTTCTAATTCAAAAGATATGAGTACAATCGTGTTTCCTAACTATGTGTTAATACAAAAGAGGTTAAAATCACATTCTAATTCAAATGGGATGTCCCCTTGTTCTCATGGAAACTTTCCTTTTTAGTTTCGTTGCTTGCTCATCACACAAGCACACAAGGGATACTTTCCTTTTTTCTTATTTTTTGGACATCAAACATGGGTGTACAACATCAAATTTGAGATGACACCATATAATAGTCAAAGATGCTCATCTTGGTTCCAAGAAGCTATTTAAATGGGGTTGCTCACATATGTGCACACACACATGTACATGGTTGGGCTGATTTTGGCTTAAGTAGGTGTGGGTGTACACAATCAAGTTGGGATGTTTATGGAATCAAGTCTTATGGTTTCTAGACCATATAAGACATCTATTAATGTGGGTGTGTTGAATCATTTGCATGGAACATGGAATCATTTTACAAGGATTCAAATAAGGAAAAATCTCATGGAGCTTAGGGTAGGGTGACAGTACACATGATCATTGTATTACACCCCATGTGACTTGCACATGCTTAGGGTGGCCATGACTTCATGGGTTCACAAAAATCAAATAAAAATTAATATCTCCTTATTTACATGGAATTATGATTTATAACCCATAGTTTTGGAATTACATGAACCTAATGCACATTTTAAGGTATGGTTTGGCCCAAGGTGTTTTTCCCTCAAAAACTTTTCTTATTGAAGACCAACTGAGGTCACTAGGCAAATGAAAATCCAAATCATGGCCAATTGTTCTAATTTTTGGATATGTCATTAATTTTGTTAGTTCATGTCATTTTATTTTAGTTTTAGGTCATTTTGATCCCCCAAAGTACCCTAAATGCCAATTCTTTCTAATTTGGACCCCCTAAAGGGCGTTTGGCAAATGAAAACCCTAATCATGACCAATTGTTCTAATTTTTAGATATACTGTCTAATTAGTTAGTTCATTTCACCTTACTTTGTTTCAATTTGTTTTGGGTCCCTAAGGGTCACCAAATGAAACTTTCGGAAACCTGCCAAATTTAGTGCCAAATGAGCTCGGTTTCATTTTGCACCCAAATTTCAATAAATGAATGATAAATTTCATTAAGTACAGAGAATTTAGGGTATTATAGAAGGCCTCCTAACACATATCTGTCAATACAAACGACACGTCTTTCTACATAAGTTTTGTCATAGGTGCAACAATCCTTGAGAAATTCTGCACAAATCTACGATAACAACCAGCTAAACCCATAAAAATGTAGATCTCTGTCCCTATGGTAGGTCTCAGCCAACTAATAATAGTCTTGACCTTCGCTGGATCTACAAAAATACCATTGATTCCAACCACATGTCCTAAAAATTGGACCTCCATTTACTAGAACTCGCACTTGCTATACTTAGCATACAGACAGTGATCTCAAAGAGTTTGCGGTGCGATCCTCAAGTGTTTGGCGCGTTCCTCCCTAGTCTTCGAGTAAATGAAAATGTCATCAATAAAGATGATAACCTAGGAGTAAAGATAGGGATGAAATACTCTCTGCATCCGGTCCATGAACATCGCAGGGCCATTTGTTATACCAAATGGCATAAATAGGAACCCATAGTGCCCATAACAAGTCCAAAAAGTCGTCTTTGATACATCCACCTCACTAACCCTTAACTAATGATACCCAGATCTTAGATCTATCTTTGAAAACATAGTGGTGCCTCTGAGCTGGTCAAACAAGTTATCAATGCACAAAAGAGGGTACTAGTACTTTATTGTCACCTGGTTCAATTGTTGATAGTTGATACATAAACAGAAGTTCCCATCTTTCTTTCTCACAAATAACACTGGAACACCCCAAGGTGACACACTAAGGGTAATAAAACCCTTATTCATCAATTCTTCTATCTGGACCTTCAATTCCTGCAATTCCTTAGGCGCCATTAATAAGGAGGGATCAAAATGGTCTGCATCCTTAGAATAACCTCAATAATGAAATCGATTTCTCGCTTAGGAGGCAAGTCGGGTAAATGCTCATGAAACATATCAGGAAAATCTTTAACAATATGAATTTCATCCATACTCGCCTGTGAAGGTCCCTCATCTATGGTGGTTAGACTGGCTAGAGTATCGATCTCATTTTGAGTTGCTCTTCTACCTTGGGTTACCGATCTGTTAGAGGCACTACCCTGAAAGATAATAATAGGTTGCCCTAGTGTAATACCCCAAAATTTTGTCAAATAATAATTAATTTGAAGAAAATAAATAAAATAAGTCAAATAAATTAATTTCAAGGATTTTAAGAAATTTTGGGTGCAAATGGTGGGTTGGCACATGAAAAATAAAATAAATTAGAGATATTGTGAAA
>JAJIYU010004642.1:0-23863 GCA_030144865.1 Tinospora cordifolia
TATATATATATATATATATAGTTATTTATATAAATATAAATATTAAATAAATAATATTTTTTTAAAAAATATAAGGTCATCAAAATTTTAATAATATTTTTAAAATGAAAAAAATGATTTTTAAAAAATAAATAATTTAAAAAAAGTGATAATTTAAAAGAATGAATTCGCTCTTAGCAGTCAATCAATCCTGTAAATGATTGTTCTAATGTATCATGAAAATTCTTTGGGCTACAAGGAACCATACGTAGCACTGAATAGGGAGCCGCCGAATATACCAGTTACACCTAACATGTGAAATGGGTGTATAAGGATGTTGTGCTTAGCCTGGAATACAACTATGAAGTTAAAAGTACCAGAGATTCCTAAAGGCATACCATCAGGCCATATACTTATCTCTACGATCCAGGTATTCAGCCGCCTCATTGACTTTTTCTTGAGTTAGGTCTTCGAGAGCCCTTGCCAAATACCTTCTATACAGAACTGAATCCTTACCTTCCCTGGAATGGATCGATTCCAGTTGGAAGCCCCTTCTTATTCGCTCTTCAGCAACCTCTTGTGCTCTAAAACACTAGAACGACTTGCCTCATAAGAGAAATGACCTGCGGGAACTAGCTCCCGGGGCACTTAACCTTGGGTTTGGTGCAAATCTAATCAACTCAATTTGAGATGAGAAGCAATTCTCCATTGGTGGCAAATGATTGATTATGCATTAAGCGAGGGGAAAGTATTTAAGAAGCAATGGTAGCAGCCCCCTACCCCTTTTTGGATACAGTGGGTTGCGAGTTGCTTGTGTGCATAGCTTCGCAAGTGATGAGCAAGCCAGTGGTAACAACAAGCGAAGGCAACAAGCTGGGCGATAAACCCCAATTTATTGCTTCCTCCCTACCAATAATGCCCACTCCTTGTTCCAAAAAAAAAGGATTCCGATCATTGATTCATGGTGGGTCGTTGAATGATTGTGTTGTCTAGCTTGAATGGATATCCCTTTAGGAGCTTGAATAGATCTCCTCAGGAGATTTTTTTCATTTCTTTTGTTTTTTCAATGTTCATATTGACAATAGTGTATTGACCAAATAGAATTCGATCGTGGATAAATAGGTCTATTTATCTCTACCTCAAAAAAATAAAATCAGTTGTAGTTTTTACTTTATTTTATACAAATGCTATACAAATAATAGGTTCCTTGGATTTGATGTGAATACTTTTGTTTGTAAATACTGCATATTTAATTCGATCCATTTTATTCCCTATGAGTTCTAGTATTGATAAGAATTCTACTTCTTACTGTTCATATGTTATTACATAAAATAAATATAAGATACAAATTTGATAATCAATCTTTCTAGAAGCATCGAGGTCGATCGAGGAGCAAGCTAAGCAACTGAACCTTTACATGTAAGACCTATTGCTCATGCAATTTGGGATCCTCATTTTGGTCAACCGATTGTGGAAGCCTTTACTAAATGCTACTAATTCGCCCACCATTGCTTCATCAAGACCGTGAATACAAGCAATGCCAACCAATACTGGATACAATGAGTTATTGCAATGCTGGGCCATCAATAAAGGAATTCCAGGAAGGTTGAGCGGCCGAAGATTGATTGAAAAGGTAGCCCAGCCCCCTGCCTACCTACTCGTGCACGTAGCTCAATCGTAGGTCAAGAGTGTGGTCCAGCCAAAGAAAACCCTGGCCAATCCACATGGCCTGCTTGACGAAAGTCAGCAACGGAGACATCGTAAATCGATCCGCGGACATTGCGATAAGTCTTCTGTCCTACTACAGGTGCCGCGACAACCTTTACCAAGTCTTGGAGCAACATTGTATGAGAGCATATTACCCATCTTCGGGGACAAGGGGTGGAATGACCTCTCGATCTACTTACTGCCCAAGTGGTTGATATTGTACCTCCAGGACTAGAACTTCTTGTTTCAGAGGGTACCCGGTGCATTTCCCCAAGGGTGTCCTAAAGTTCCTCCACCGAATTGTAGTACAGAATCATCTCCAAAGATCTCGGTCAGACCAGGCATATGTCAAACGCGAATACCCCTTGAAGCCACAAGCCCTAGATGTGCAGTCAACTGCTGCGCCTCAACGCATTTCAGGGAGAACTAGCTAGCTCTGGGTTCGAGTGGCATTTCATCCCTAACCACAACTCATCCGCTGCCCACTCTGAAGAATGAATGGGTCGACTGGTCGGGCGAACGGGGACCGTCGAAGAAGTGCTTTATCCCCACCAAACCTATACCTCTAATCAAATTGGGCATCCGTCTCTACTTCAAAGAACTTTTTCAAATCTGAGCTAGAACCAGCGCTAACGACTTCAAACTCAAACAAACAACGTCACAACTGAAAGGCATGAGTCAAAGAGAATGCTCGTTCGAGAACTACAATCTTTGGCTCTGGAACTGAACCATTTCCTTGTATCTGAGAAGAACTTCCAGATTCATAGGAAGGAAGCTTGATCGGAATGAATCTCATGTTTCTATAATCAATTCGATCCCCCAATCCAATTGGGGGTAAACGCCGACGAAAAGATTACTTGGATTTAAGAAAAAGTTGCTTGGATTTATTCATGTTTATTCTTGCTTAAGCTGCTTTAATGGTAGTTTTTACATTTTCGCTTTCACTCGTAGTATGGGGAGTCCATTGATGAGAAGGGGCTGGGGAAAGCTTGAAGCCAATTCCTACAGTGATGAATATAAGCGCAATTGAAATAATAGTTATAATATATAATATATATAATCTATAATATATATAATCTATAATATTATAACAATAATAATAATATATAATAATTTAGTTATATATAATAATTTATTATAATATAGAAAAATATTATATTTATATATAATATTAATATATTAGTATTATTAGAATTAGAATTAAAATATTCTATAGTTTATAGTCTAATATCTATTGAATCGAGAAGTAGGTTTGATTGTGCATCGTTTTGATATATATAAGGTATCCTCCGACCAATTCAAATCGAAGCAATTGGATGTCCAACTCCTTGAAGTCGAGTGGCTCCCTCTAAGCTTTATCTTCCAAGCTCTCCTGATCTCGATATCGAATCCAAGGCATCAAGGCACGGGAGCAGGTTGGCAACAACCATGGTAGTAGTTGCAGAACTACTGGGCCGGGAGAGGACAAGCTGTTGTTCTTGCTCCTCTTTCTTCGCTTACTTGTAACAAGTTTTCCCTCTGTAGAAAACTTCTTTCGAATGGCATAATTGTCCTATTTCTTCCACAACCCTTATGATGCTAGAACTCATGCCTTATCAAGCATGTTATCTAATTTTTAAATTGGTTTATTTTGTAGCAGCAAATACTAGTCATAATATGGCTTTCAACAAAGAGGATTTAATCATTAGTCAAGCTGAAGTTAACGAAGGTACTTTGCTAAAAAGGTTTAAACCTAGAGCTTGTGGACGTGGTTATCTTAGAAAGAATTGTCGATTTCAAAGGAGTATAGAGGTTTCCCATGGGTTCTTCATATCTTTCGATCTAGCGACGTAGAGTCTACAGGCGGAACACACCACACCATCTTCCCTTGTAATAACTTCTAAAGAATCTACATTTGATGGGGAAAGAAAGAAAGACGGAAGGGCGAGCCCCTACTCCTAACAAGCATCCTATTTATCTTATCATTTGAGATGTTACTAATAATGCCTATTTTCGATCTTTTTCCTGAATCTCGACAATTCAAAATAGATGAGCAATTATGATTTCGAACAAGCCGCTATGGTGAAATTGGTGGACACGTTTCTCTTAGGAAGTAGTGCTAGAGCATCTCGATTCAAGTCCAATGTAATAACCCAAAATTTTTGTCAAATAATTAAAGATAAATACGTTTAATGAAATTAAATGAAATAAGTTAAGTGAATTAATTTTGAAGATTTTAATAAATTTTTGGGTATAAATTATGGGTTGGCAAATGAAAAATAATATGAAATATTTAGAGAAAAAATATAATAGGCAAAACCTTAATTTGATATTTAAATCGAACTGTCAAATTAAAAGAGTTGCTTAAGAAATAAAGAATAGACATAAAATATATATGTGTGTTAGTATAATGAGTGTTAAATGTTACATATTGTAGAAATAGGTAAATTTACATAATTTAATAAAAATGTTGTATGCTTATATTTATCTAGTATAAGTATAATATAAATAATTATCCTTCTGAGAATAAAAATATGAAATGAATATATAAATAAAAATATATGGAAATAGAAAATGTAGATTATTTAATTATTGGCATTAAAAATATTAATATCTCTAATAAATATAATATTAAAGAAATAGAAAAGAGGGAATATTAGAAAATTGATAAAATAGAATGATTTGTGCAATAAAACTAAGTTTTCATCAATTAGAAAGTGTCTAATTAGCAAAACTCGGATAATAACAACCTTAGAAAGTGATTTTGGTATTAGAAACTGCATCCAACAGCCAAAAACACATCATCTGCACGATCTAAGATCTCACGGCCACGATCAAAACCAAAATCGGCGCCTGGATGCACCAAATCAGCCAAATCCAACGGCCCACACTTAATCAATCAGATCCAACGGCTCACGACTTAGGCATAGGAGATGATCGCGAATGTGCTGAGATCAAAGAATATCCAACTGGCCAGATCAAAGGCGTAGTCGGAGATCGCGAACACACCCCGATCAATGATCATCCAATGGGTCGAACGAAGTTCGTTGATCACAATCGCGAACCGCACACAGCGATCGATGCACATCCGACGGCCCAGAAATACGCATCCCGATCCATCGCGAACCAAACACTACGCTCGAGGAAGATCCAACTGCTCAGATTAAAACCGCCCGATCGGTGATCTATTGTTACGATCGAGAACGATCCAACGGCCAGGATCGTTTGCTCCGAAATAAAAATAGAAAATCAGAAAAAATCTGATTAAATCCGAAAAAAATTTCAAAAAAACACTTGTTATTTTTCTATACTTGGAGGGCACGAAATTTTGAATAATTCACAAGTTTCTTACAAGAAGAACACCAAAAACTTACCATTCTACACTATTTTGAACTCTATATAAAGGACCCCTAATGCTCACATCGTGTTCATCCCAAATCAAGAGCATACTAGTCCCTCTTGACTCTCTCTAGCTTTATTCTTGGCAATTCTCTCAGTTCTTGAGTAATCTTGAACTGTTCTTGAGTGTTCTTGAGTGTTTGGAAGCCTTGAAGTAATAGAACTCTGTCAGATTTCAGAGGTGTGCAGAAGAGACGTATTTAAGGTGGAAGTGATTTCTAACATCTACTTTTTTATTTTAATTTGAATAAGTCTTGCATGTGTGATGATGTTTTGAAGTTGATTGTTTGAATATATGTTTTAACATGCATGCTTTATTTATTTGATGTGACATGAATAAACATGTTATGCATGTTTAGAAATCAAGAATAATGATGTATGATATGCATGAATTGTGACATGAATAAATATTTAATGATTCATGTTAGGTATGTATTGCATCGATGGTTTAATCCGATATTGTGTGTTTTATCACTAAGAAAAGATTAAATAATGATCCTAACCACGTACCGGCGCGATGATGGACTGCATAGTGTCATCTTGTGTGTTCCACCCCCAACCCGGCTTGCCGGTTTACCATTGATGATTTTGAACTGGGTTTCCAAGAGTGATCCCACTTCATGGATATTGGGGTTTGAGTTTCTAAGAGTGATTTTCTCTCCCAACGATGTGGAACACAGAGATTAAACTCTTTCGGTTCGAATGTTAACCATAAACAAGAAATTTATTTGAATCGCCTAATGTACAAAAGTTTTTGATATGCTTGGTTTGTTTGAATTGAAATAATGATTTAGATGTTTAGAAAGATCCACTGGGCTATGTGCTCACCCTTTTCATGAATATTAGTTAGGTTTTTTTTTAAAGTTTCTAATTTCTATGTACGGGCATGTTGCCCAAGTTTTGAATCTTCCGCTGTAATAGTTTTTCTTCAAGATCAAATTATGTACTCAATTTTATTTAATTATTGAGTTTATAAATTTCAGTTATTTCTTATATTATTGCCTTATCAAATTCTTAAATTTAAATTATGTATTGTTAAATACAATCAGGGTATGAAATAATTGAAATAGAAAGACAAGTGTGTGTCACTTGTAAAGTAACACCGGCCCGTCTCGCCGTGTGATAAAGTCCAAATTGAAAGTCTCGGGGGTTGGGGTGTTACAAAGGTGGTATCAGAGTCTAGGCATTAGTTGGTGGGCCAAGAGCAGAAAGTTTCCTCTGATACTAAAGGTGGTATCAGAGCCTAGGCATTAGTTGGTGGGCCAAGAACAGACAGTTTCCTCTGATACCAAAGGTGGTATCAGAGCCTAGGCTTTAGGTGCCTTGGGCTAGAAATAGAAAATTAAGCCTAAACATGTGTTGATTAGGCTAGAAATAGAAAGTCAATCATTAGTTACTTGACGAGAATTAGAAACCCAAATTAGGGCTTCACATTGAATTAAAAATTTTAGTGCCCTACCTTCTATTTTTTGAAAAATGTTTTAGAAAGTGTTTTCAAAAAGGAAAAATATATTTTTGAAATGTTTTGTTTGGATACAAAGACTATAAGTTGAGCTGATAGTGGGTAAGCCTTGTCCCGAGTAAAGCTAAACATTGAAAGGGAGGTGGGTTATCCCGCCCTAGAAAGCGCGGTTGCTAAGTAGACTTCGGTCTCGCCGCCCGATCTGGAGGTTGTCCCACCAGCTTATATGAGTAGTCGGAGTTGAAGAACACTTTTATTTTCATAAAAGAAAACTAAAAGGTGGAAAATTAGGGCTAGAGAATGAATAGAAGTCGAAAAAGATGTCAAATATGGTATCTTGACTAGACAGAGGTTGTGAGTCAACCAGATTGAACCCTAGGTCCAGAGAAAGACCATAGGTAGAAACGTGGTGCAGCCAGGGTTGGCACAGTGGATCAAAAACATAAATCTCTAGGGCATAGGCTAGAGACAAGAACTTGTATGAAAACAAAAAATTTTTTTATTAGGACACGAGACCGGGAAGCTGTTGTATCTTTCGGTTTCTATGTAGTATGGGATGCATAGGAATTCGGGGGTATGGAAGAAGCCTGGACTTGGAGAATGATGGACCATGTGTGGTAAATGATCGGTAACTCTGGCAGAACGGGTTTCTCTATGCTCATTGGAATGGGATGGTGGAGTATAGTGGGCTCGGGAACCTTAGTTATCGAGACATTTGCGTAATTGTTTGGGTGCGGCTCTGTTCTGGGTGAAAGCCTAAGTGGAAGGGGTAGAGTGGTATGAGACGCTTGAACCTTAAAGCTTAGGTGGAAGCCTAGAACCTTGCTGTGCTAGCGTGATTGTGTGATTGTATGATATGCATGTTGTAATGTTTATTTGCTTTGAGACCAAATCCTATACCCATGCATGAAAAGAACCTAGAAGAAAAAACCTTTAGGCCACTAAACAAATCGAGAACCTAGAGACTTAAATCTAGAGTCATGATAGTACGAACGAAACGAAGACTTGAGGAAACGGATGCAACATATGATGTAGGAAAGATGACCATTTCTCAAGTCTGGAGAAGCATTTAGTATCCCGAGGATAAGAAAAGATGGGTGAGTATCCTGAATGAATGCCCTATTTGAAACTTCTATAGGATACTAAAGTGGTTTTGGCTTGTAGATAATGGAAAGAATCTAATAAAACACAAATGCACCTGATCAAAGTAACCAAGGGACAGATGTGGCAGCAACCTCTGTCCTATCACCAGAGATAATAGCGGAAATCACTCAACAGGTGGTCGAGCAAGTGATGAGGACTCTACAGTCACAGCCTGAGGTTCAGAATGAACTAAGAATGGGAATCAATGAGCTAGTCATTCCTCTAAGACTAACCATGCCCAAAGGAACAACAGTTGAGATTAATTTAATCAAAAAGGATATCCACTCCAAACGATCTGTAAAGAATAAAAACAAGAAACCACAAAATGATCATAAGACGAGAAAGGAAAGCAAGAAACAGAAACAAACTCACCAAACTAAAAAAGAACAAAAGAAGCTGGCTAAGAGACAAAGGCTGTGCTATGTGTGCAGACAAAGGGGTCATTTTGCCAGGAATTGTCCAATTGCACTTGCTCGGGCTCCTCAGCCTCAAGACAATAAGGGTTATGGTGAGAACCAAGCTAGAATGTTGCTTGTTGAGGCTCAGGAAGATCAAGACCCTCAGTAGAAACCCTCATAGTCCAATGTTAGGACAAATGAACTAATTTTGAATATGAGTAGCAGTAGGGAGACCTTTAGATGGCTATATGTTAGCATTTATGAATTTTAAGTTGAAATAAGGCTTTGTACCACTTATCTTTATTAATGAATTTATTTCCTTAAGAACCTCGAGTGTATCATTTTAATTAAGTGTTAGCCTAGTAAAGTAGCAAAGCCCTTAGGCATACCAACTTAGTCAAAACCAAACTATTTGACAAAACGACGCCCAAGTGAATAAGTATAAATTTCGAGGACGAAATTTTTTAAGGAGGGTAGGTTGTAATAACCCAAAATTTTGTCAAATAATTAAAGATAAATAAGTTTAATGAAATTAAATGAAATAAGTTAAGTGAGTTAATTTCAAAGATTTTAAGAAATTTTTGGGTACAAATTATGGGTTGGCAAATGAAAAATAATATGAAATATTTAGAGAAAAAATATAATAGGCAAAACCTTAATTTGATATTTAAATGGAACTGTCAAATTAAAAGAGTTGCTTAAAAAATAAAGAATAGACATAAAATATATATGTGTGTTAGTATAATGAGTGTTAAATGTTACATATTGTAGAAATAGGTAAATTTATATAATTAAATAAAAATGTTGTATGCTTATATTTATCTCATATAAGTATAACATAAATAATTATCCTTCTGAGAATAAAAATATGAAATGAATATATAAATAAAAATATATGGAAATGAAAAATGTAGATTATTTAATTATTGACATTAAAAATATTAATATCTCTAATAAATACAATATTAAAGAAATAAAAAGGAGGGAATATTAGAAAATTGATAAAATAGAATGATTTGTGCAATAAAACCAAGTTTTCATCAATTAGAAAGTATCTAATTAGCAAAACTCGGATAATAGCAACCTTAGAAAGTGATTTTGGTATTAGAAACTACATCCAACGGCTAGAAACACATCATCCACACGATCTAAGATCTCACGGCCACGATCAAAACCAAAACTGGCGCCCGGATGCACCGAATCATCCAAATCCAACGACCCACACTTAATCAATCAGATCCAACAGTTCACGGCTCAGGCGTAGGAGATGATCGCGAATGTGCTGAGATCGAGGAATATCCAACGGGCCAGATCAAAGGCGCAGTCGGAGATCGCGAACACACCGCAATCAAGGATTATCCAATGGCCTGGATGGAGTTCGTTGATCACGATCGCGAACCGCACACAGCGATCGATGCACATCCGACAGCCCAGAAATACGCATCCCGATCCATCGCGAACCAAACACTGCGCTCGAGGAAGATCCAACCGCTCAAATTAAAACTGCCCGATCGGTGATCTACCGCTGTGATCGAGAACGATCCGACGGTCATGATCGTTTGCTCCGAAATAAAAATAGAAAATCCAAAAAAAATCCAAGTAAATCAAAAAAAATTCCAAAAAAACACTTGCTATTTTCCTATACTTGGAGGGCACGAAATTTTGAATAATTAGCAAGTTTCTTACAAGAAGAACACCAAAAACTTACCATTCTACACTATTTGAACTCTATATAAAGGACCCCTAATGCTCACATTTTGTTCATCCCAAATCAAGAGCATACTAGTCCCTCTTGACTCTCTCTAGCCTTCTTCTTGGCAATTCCCTCAGTTCTTTAGTAATCTTGAACTGTTCTTGAGTGTTCTTGAGAGTTCTTGAATGTTTGAAAGCCTTGAAGTAACAAAACTCTGCCAGATTTTAGAGGTGTGCAGAAGAGACGTATTTAAGGTGGAAGTGATTTCTAACTTCTACTTTTTTATTTTAATTTGAATAAGTCTTGCATGTGTGATGGTGTTTTGAAGTTGATTGTTTGAATATATGTTTTAACATGCATGCTTTATTTATTTGATGTGACATGAATATACATGTTATGCATGTTTAGAAATCAAGAATAATGATGCATGATATGCATGAATTGTGCCATGAATAAATATTTAATGATTCATGTTAGGTATGTGTTGCATCGATGGTTTAATCCGATATTGTGTGTTTTATCACTAAGAAAAGATTAAATAATGATCCTAACCACGTACCGGCGCGATGATGGACTGCATAGTGTCATCGTGTGTGTTCCACCCCCGACCCGGCTTGCCGATTTACCATTGATGATTTTGAACTGGGTTTCCAAGAGTGATCCCACTTCATGGATATTGGGGTTTGAGTTTCTAAGAGTGATTTTCTCTCCCAACGATGTGGAACACAGAGATTAAACTCTTTCGGTTCGAATGTTAACCATAAACAAGAAATTTATTTGAATCGCCTAATGTACAAAAGTTTTTGATATGCTTGGTTTGTTTGAATTGAAATAATGATTTAAATGTTTAGAAAGATCCACTGGGCTATGTGTTCATCCCTTTCTTCTATTTTTCAGGTGATTAAATTACATGAAGACCATGAATATTAGTTAGGTTTTTTTTTAAAGTTTCTAATTTTTATGTACGGGCATGTTGTCCAAGTTTTGAATCTTCCGTTGTAATAGTTTTTCTTCAAGATCAAATTATGTACTCAATTTTATTTAATTAATTGAGTTTATGAATTTTAGTTATTTTTTATATTATTGCCTTATCAAATTCTTAAATTTAAATTATGTATTGTTAAATACAATCAGGGTATAAAATAATTGAAATAGAAAGACAAGTGTGTGTCACTTGTAAAGTAACACCGACCCGGCTCGCCGTGCGATAAAGTCCAAATTGAAAGTCTCGGGGGTTGGGGTGTTACATCCAACCTACAGGAATTGTTCATGATATTTCAAAGTAGACAGGTGTTTTTCAGGAACTTTGCATTAATCAAACGAAAGTCAAGTCAATTAATGACTGAGCAACAAAAGTCCACAGACCACCTAATTGACACCAACGAGTAAAATCTCCTTGTGCTTCAAGACCCCATAATAGCAACAAAAAGTGAGAGTCGACTCATTTAAGAATTGAATCAAATGGGCCCTTTTAACTCAATGGTAGAGTAATGTCATGGTAAGGCGTAAGTCATCAGTTCAAATCCGGTCCAGGGAAAAAGAAGGATTGCTTTTGAAAAAAAAGGAACTCGTTGAACTCGCTAGGCCTGAGCCACTTCAAATAGGTTCATTGCTCCGGCCCAGAATACGATTAATCTAGCATGGGCTACATGATAAGATCTTTGGCACAAGAAGAAGGGATTGATCTCTGTCATCTTGATTTGGTTCTGCTTCCTCTCTTTTTTTAACAATACTGAGTCAGGTTCTTCTCCTACTCGTATCGAATAGAACATGCTGAGAAAAATCTTCCTGGTTTGATCTTGTAGCCCAAAGAATTTCGTACCATATAACGTATCTAGGATAGTAATAATTAGTGAAATAAAAATACTTGTACAAACCAGTAAAGTGACCCCATCCCCAATGGTCCAGAGGTGGTCGCTGTAAGCTCGTTCATATATAATAATCTCGTCTAAATGCTTAGGAACTTGCACCCACCTCAACGAGGCAACAGGGAGAAAAGGTCGTGATGGAGAAACCAGTGTTGCGCCTACCGAATTGCTGCTTGCTATACGAGGTGTACACGGATGCCTCCAACTTTGCTATAGGAAGGGTGTTCATGCAAGAAGGCCGGATGCGTGGACATTCCCTTTTTTTTCATTCTAGTTATTGACATAGGGAGGGATGAAAACTATTAAAGATACAATAAATTCCCTAGTAAACCGCAAAACATAAGAATAAGAGTTTACATTTGATTATATTGGATTGATCGTAATCACTACAAATTCGAGAAACCCTAGATGCTGTCGGAGTAAAAGATCATCAACAAGGGTGTTCTAGTGCATTGTAGATTCTTATCCAAGACTTGTATCATTTGATGATGCCATGTGAATCGCTAGAAACATGTGAAGTGTACAATAGTAAAAAAAGTAAGTAGTAACTTACTGGTACCCTTCTCACTCTTATTTTGATGCATATAGATACAAATGGTCCAATGGGAGCAAGAATTATCTAAGCACTTGCAATGTAGTATTCTCTTCTAGCATCGCTTCCTGATTTAATTGCTTTCTTCCTTCAAGCTTTAAGGTTGGGCTAAACCTTTGATACAGAGATAGAATGGGCGAGCACGAGCAGTCAGGTGTTCGAGCCCCGCGTACCTAAAGGGTTCAATGTTTGGGGGAGCTGTGTCATCTCAAAGAATAAGCAGATATTGATCAAACCTTGCATGCGGATCTTCAAGTTGTGGATCTCCAGTACTTGTGATATGTTGTCTGGCGGGTCAGCAGAAGCATGCTGAGTAGAAGACCTAACCAAGGAAAGATCTCCTCCGTTATAGGTGGCAAACAAAAATAGAATGTTTTGAACATGAATTATCGGCAACTTGAACTGTACTATCGAAACTGTGCTCTGAAGATTGATTGAAAGTATACCAGTCAGATGTATCAGAAAGGTAGTGACCTCCCCCTAAAAGGTACTATTTTATTTAATGTTTGTTCAATGACTCTTTTACCCGCATGACTACCACTAGGTGTAAAGTGACCGGGGGTTTTCGCCTCTACTATGACTGCTGCATAGATTTCTATCTTTCTGTGCCCTTGCTTGGTCTGGTCCCCCGACATGGTGGGAGGTTCTGTAGCGCTTCATGAGCATCGGGCAAAAGGCGATAAAACTTCAACGAAATCTCCTCTTGGGCCAAGACAGAAAATAATGTTTTGTTAGGTACGAATCGAATCCCATCCGCCTAGCTAAATAGGCGTAACAAAGCTACTTGAAAAACAGGCAAGGTGCACCTTGGATTGAAATCGACGAATGGTGTTTTGTCAGAGAGATCTTTTGAGAAAGATTCTCCAAAAGATTGGAACGAACGTATAACAAGAATTCTTGGATTTCTTTGGGGATTCTTGATTGGCCCTTCTTTGTTCATGGTTTGATATTCTGGTGTCCTAGGCGTAGAGGAACCACACCAACTAGCTTTGGGTTCGAGTGGCATTTCACCCCTAACAACAACTCATCCGCTAATTCTTCAACATCAGTCGGTTCGGACCTCCACTTAGTTTGACCCAAGCTTCATACTGGTCATGGCGGCAAAAAGACTGTCTCCGGTCCGAGTTCCAAGTTTAGGAGGTCTTTCGAAAACGATTCTCCGCATTCCCAATCTCCCGGGATGTCTGCTCACAGATAAGGAGAAAAAAAAAGATTGGATCAAAAGAAAATGTCATTTTGGAGCTCTATCAACAATTTGCTTGTGTGGAGGAGTTCCTCTATTCAATCCATTTCCTTCTTCTTGTTGCTGAATATCTCGTTTGTACACATCTTCTCTTTGTTTCCCGAGCCTCTAGTGAGTTACAGATAGAGTTCGAAAAAATCAAATCTTTGATGATTCCATCATCGGGATCATGGGGAAGTACTACTTAATCATTTTTACCAACTTAAAGCCCCATTAGGATTCCTTTTATACAGAAATACGCACATTACTAATTCTTTGTTAAATTAGTAGTGTCCTTGTAGTGTCTTTAAAGTCCACGTCTTCCCCATACTACAAGTGAAAGCGAAAATGTAAAAACTACCATTAAAGCAGCCCAAGCAAGCACCCAACCGAAAGAGTCCAAAGCAAGCAATAAGAGAAGAAGGGCGCCAAAGAATCCGTTGTTGGGGGCTAGCTAGTTGCAAGTGTTATTATCTGATAAGGAGCGGAGCCACTCGATCGCCAGATAAAAAGGATTTCGGTTATAGTTTTCCTTGCGACGGTCCGGGACGAGGCGACACTTGTGATATTTCAGCTTGGGATGCATTTTATTTGAGAAGAAGGTAATGATCTTCTGGTATAGAGTTTTTTTTTCGTTGTTACGACAGGTTGAGAGCAGTGCCTTTTCGAAAAATTTTCAAACGAACAATTTTAACGAAATCTTTCAATTTCTTATTTTACTATGTTCAACTCTATGTATTCCTCTATCCGTAGAGTACATTGAATATATAGAAATAGCTATAACCGAGTTTCTGTTATTCGAAGTTAAAGAACAAATCCTTCTTCTATGATCGACTGGTATAAACATCAACAACTTCGAATTGGATTAGTTTCTCCTCCCCAGCTTCAAAACGTAAGGTATGTCAAATCGCTTGACTACACTACATCTGAAGAATGAAACCTGACGCGCTTCGGCCCCCCTTTTAACATGACTACATGTTTAACAGTTTTGCACCCCAGAGAGATATATTGTTGCCATTGTGATTTGGTCGTCAATCAAAAGGGGCACGAACAACCTTAAAGTACTATTCCATGTCCCAGAGGATGAGAGACTTCCTTGGCATTTCGAATCCCAGGATACGAGCCTTTTCCACATAAAAAGGGAATCTTTTGTTACAATGGAACCAGAAGTGATGTGGCTTTACGACTCTACCAGAAATAAGGACTTTTTATGGGTGGATTGGGAGGGTTGGTTCATTAATAGCCTTCAGGCAGAATCACTTTTTAGAAAGAGAGAGTGTGTAGGTAGGTATTCTTAGAAGAGTCGGAAGGAATGAAGAACGAATATCTGACTTTCCACCCCAACTTTGCACATGCGCAAAAAAGGTAATAGGTCCTCTTCTTTTCCGAAAGCGATGAGACTTTTCCCAGTTTCGTTACTATCGCGGGCCTTACGCAATCGATCCGATCATATAAGTATCTCTTCAACACAACATAGATTATCGAAAGAATCTCGGACGAGATGGAGGAAAGAGTTTTTTCGGCGTGAAGAACCTAATTTTGGATAGGAAAGAGAAATCAAATGGAGGGGGCGACCGCGAGGGAGCCGCAGTAAATTATAAATAATTATATTTATTTATTTATTTATTTAAGTGTAAATAATATATATTATAAAAAGAAAATTTTTAATTATACATTATAAATAATTTAAATAATAAATTTATGTAATTATGAGAATTATATATATATAACACACTAATGCATATGGGAAAACGAAACCCTATACTAGACGCTCAAAAAATAAGAGTCTAGACAGAATTTTAAAATAGAGGAACCTTTTAAACACACGTGACCTGGGATTAACCGACGCATGAATTTTTTTTTTTTTTTTTCTTTAAAGGACACACACTAACGTACACGAAAAAAGAAAACCTCACACTAAACACTGAAAAAATGGGCATCTGGGCGCGGGAAACCTTCACACACACAGACATGATGTGAGAGAGAATTATATATTAGAGGAAGAAGATACCGTCCGACTATTGTAATTGGCGTGAAGTTCAATCAAAATTTAAAAGAGAGCAGGAAAGAAGAGCCTTGTCGAACGTATTGGCGGGAAAGAAATTGCAAGACGATGTGAGAGCACGAAAAGCAAAACAGAACACAGCAGAATAGAACAGCCAGAGAAGAGAAGAGAAGAGAGAAGTGAAGCGAAAGAAAATGGCGGAAGAAGAGAATGAAGATCCGCAGTTTCCTGCATTTCCATTTGAACCTTATAAGATACAAGTTGAATTCATGAAAGCTCTGTACGCTGCTCTCAACAAAGGAGGCGTCGCCATGCTGGAAAGCCCTACGGGTACACACGTTTGAAAGCTTCTTTCTTTCTGTATTTGTGTTCTCTGATTTCAGAATTCTCATTTCTCACTTTCTTTCAATCTTCTCCCTCAATTTAACAGGCACTGGTAAAACCCTAAGCATCATCTGCAGCGCGTTGCAATGGGTGATAGATCGGAAGCAACGAGAAGCGAGTTCCAATCAGAATCAAGCAGCCGAAGATCAATCAGCGGCGAATGACGATGAGCCAGATTGGATGAGGGATTTTGTTGTAGAGAAGAAGAAGAATCGAGATCCAGGGACAAAGAAGAAGGAGACTGTGAAGGTTGGATTTGAAAATCGGAAGGTATTGGGGTTATGTAAGGAGAAGGTAGAGACTGAGGACCGGAAGGCAAAAGATGCTGCGGCCGCCATGGATATGAGTGAGGAGGATGAGTTTTTGGTGGAGGAGTACGAGAGTGAGGAGGAAGGAATTAGAGTTGGGAAGTTGAAGAGGAGAAAGGAGGGAGACAGTGATTTGTGTAGTTCAAGCAGCGAGGAAGACGATGATGGTGATGATGAGAAAGAGGAGGATTTTAAGGTTTATTTCTGTAGTCGGACACATTCCCAGCTTTCACAATTTTTGAAGGAATTGAGAAGAACTGTTTTTGCTTCTGAGATTAATGTTGTTTGTTTGGGTTCTAGGAAGAATTTATGTATCAACAAAGGTATTGGTATCAGTTAAATTGTTTTAGTAGTTGTGTTCTCTATATGGTTTTGGAATTTCACTTACACTTTCCTTCTTTTATTTTCCTTTTTTTTTCCACAGAAGTGCTTAGGCTTGAGAATTCTGCTCGGATCAATGAACGGTGTTTGGAGCTTCAGAGGAGTAGGAAACAGGATGTTTCCAAAATCAAGGTCTTTTTGACAAAGCTAAGGCTGTTAAATAGAATTCCAATTTCCAACTATGCATATCAAGTGAAAATGGATTTGATATTCTTTCTCAATTCAAGTGAACCTGTGCAAGAGTACAATAAATAGGATTACCATTGGACCTGTTCAGCTGAAATGATAACGAGGTTGGATTAACACAACTCTCGGGAGATTTTTGAGAGGCTAAGGATTCATCACTTTTCCTCCCTTCCCACCCGAAAATAAGAAAGTAAAAAGAAAAAAAAAAGCCTCCCAAGGTCCATTAAACTCTCAATATTTAAATTGTATTGTTAGTTGAGATTTATTATTCTGCTTTTCTTAAGGTGGGTAGGCTAATAAAATCTCATAGTATTTTTGTCGATAGGGCATCAAGGCCTTCTATGATTTATAGCTGATATGCAGGTGCTTGGCAATGGAAGAAGAATACGCCAGACCAAGGCTTCCTCTGGATGCCCAATGCTGAGGAAACAAAAGCTACAAAAACAGTTCAGGAAGGAGATGTCTCAAAATGGTGCATTGGATATTGAAGATCTTGTCCAGCTAGGAAGCAAAATTGGGACTTGCCCATATTATTGTTCACGAAGCATGGTCCCAGCAGCTGATCTTGTGATCCTTCCTTATCAGTCTCTCTTGTTCAAATCTGCACGTGAATCTCTTAGTTTGAATTTAAAAAACAGTGTTGTTATTATAGACGAGGCCCACAATCTTGCTGACTCACTTTCCAGTATGTATGATGCAAAAATTAGTTTGTCACAGGTAATTGGCTTTAGATCTCTAAGCTTCCTTTGCTTGGCAATATAACGTTTCAAGGGCTTGTAACTTTTGTGTGTTAAACTAGGGTTTGTTAGTTTTGTACTTCATCCATCATAACAAATTGGCTGCCTTGGTATTATATTTGCATTTTGTACTAATTGTGTAATTAATAAATTCTTGCAGCTTGAGTCTGTAGTTTATATGAGGACACAGTTATTATATTTTATTCTCATTCACAAATGGAAACAGTTTTCAATTTTGTTTTAAATATTCAGATTCAAGTAATGATAGGCCTTTGTTATCATTTTCTTTTTAAGCATTCAATTTTCCATCATCCCAGTTACAGGAGGTGCATAAGATTCTAAAGTTGTACTTGGAAAGGTTTAAGAATCTCTTGGGAGCTGGGAACCGAAGATATATCCAGACTCTGATAGTTCTTACCAAGGCTTTTCTCCGAATGTTACTTGGTGGGGAGGATGCGAGATCTCTTAATCCTTGTGAAGAAGCTAATAGATCTTCTGCAGAAAGAACAGCCTCTGTCTCCTCAATGTCTATCAATGACTTTTTATTTTCTCTTGATATTGACAACATGAACTTGGTCAAGTTGAAGCACTACATGAAAGAAAGCAATATCATTCACAAGGTAAAGACTTATTTATGCTACTATAAGTGCTTAAACATGTTGGATGGGTAGGTACATACAATTTGTGAGTAGTCACACGATGCAGGATTGGATCCTTCTCTTGTTTCCATCAGAAAATAAGATTCCTTTGCTGCTTACTTCCATTTTTCTGAGGAAGATTATTTATACTTGCTATCAGGTTAGTGGTTATGGAGCGAAATCAATCAGTTTAGAAAAGGGGCCCATGCTTGATGATGGTGAAAAAAGAGCATCAGGAAGCATCATATCGGGGTTTCAGTCATTATCTAACATCTTGCTTTCATTAACAAATAATGATGGTGATGGGAGGATAATTCTTTCAAGGAGAACTAACCAACAAGAAGAAGGATACCTAAAATATGTCATGCTTGCTGGAGACAAGATATTTTCTGAGGTTTGTTGGCAATGTTGTAGAATGCATATATTTTTTTTATAGGCTATATTTTGATGTTCTGCTAACCAATTTAAGGAACTTCACCAGATTATGGAACAAGCACATGCTGTTGTGCTGGCAGGTGGAACTCTGCAACCAATAGAAGAAACAAGGGAGCGGCTTTTTCCATGGTTATGTTCAGATCGGTTTCATTTCTTTTCCTGCAGTCATATTGTTCCTCCTGAAAGTATCTTGCCCATTGCAGTTCCCTTTGGACCCTCTGGCATGTCTTTTGATTTTAGCTACAGTTCTCGTCGCTCTTCAAGCATGGTAAGTGGGGATTAGGGAATGTATCAGAGTTTTAATCTCTTGTGGATTAGTTACCATAAATCATGTTTTGAATTGTTTTTCTACTTTTTATTCAACTCAAGGAATAGAGTAACTTTTTCAGTTTTAATACTGCTCCACATGGTAATCTAGGTGCATAGGATTCTACCTTATTTTACGAGAAATGAAGAATTGGGAGTTTCTTAATTAAAGGGATGAATAAGGGCATAATGAGCATCAGGGATACATGGTTTTATTCATTCACAGGTTTCATGACTTTGTTTACTTGTTTCTGGTCTAGAAAGTTTTAGGCGCGGTTAGACACATTCCCTAGTTTCAATCTTCTTTCAATATGGTGCCATGTAAGTTGATATCATTTTTTATTCACACATGTTCACTCTATTTTGTCCTTCACAATGAATGATCAAAAGTTCTTGACTCACAGGACAAAAACGCCCAATTAGACTTCTAGTCCTATGGATTAAGATAATTATTTAAGAGGCTTTAACAATTTTATTTTATTTTTTTTACACAAGTTTTACTTGGTGTAAGTTTGTAACCTTTATCATGTGTTGCTTCTACTGCAATGCTGTTTTGATCCAAATCACAATTTAATTCATATATTTATATCGACTGTCCATTGTCTAAAATATGGAAAAGGCTTTTCAGTGTTGTTTCTTTGTTCTTGGTGTATTAACTGATTATTCTTTAAGACTGGACTAAGGTCTTGTGATGGACTTCACATTTCAGATAGAGGAACTGGGGCGTTTACTTTGCAATTTAGGTGCAGTGGTGCCAGAAGGAATTGTTGTTTTCTTCCCTTCATTTGAGTACGAAAGACAGGTATTTGATGCATGGCTCTGTTCAGGCATCCTTGCTAGGATTAAAAAGAAAAAGCTTGTGCTTAGAGAACCTAGAAGTAATGCAGATGTGGAGGTTGTTCTCAGGGAATACAAGGAAGCTATTACGAAATTGTCATGTTGGGACTCAAAAGAAGGTCCAGCAACTCATACGGGTGCTATTCTTCTTGCTGTTGTGGGTGGGAAGTTGTCAGAGGGCATTAATTTCAGTGATGGAATGGGCCGTTGTGTGGTTATGGTTGGACTTCCTTATCCCAGCCCATCAGATATTGAAATGATGGAAAGAATAAAGTACATTGATGGACTGGGAGAGCCAATTGCTACTAGAACCTCAAATCCTCAGGTCTGCAATGAATCTCATAATGGAGATACTGTTCAAGCTGGATTTGATGTTCTAAGAAACTGCAAGCGAAGAGGGAAAGAATACTATGAAAATCTTTGCATGAAGGCTGTAAATCAATCGATTGGTATGTGCCATTAGCCATCACTTATATTCTTAAAAAGATCTGGTAATTAGTTTTGTACTTTTTCCACACAATTGCATTTGATTTTCTTTGACAACTTCCTAAACAACACGGGGTATTACACTCATCTGGATCACTAAAAGCATAGCCAATAAATGTTCTCTCTCATGTATTGCGGATGGACTTGCCTTCAAATATTTTTAACCTATAGACTATGTGATCAACTCAAGTTGATTTGATGAACTTATCATTGAAGTTCTCACATTATTTTGTAAGGTCTGGAAACATGATCAATAGTTAACCTATAGACTATCATTGAAGTTCTCACATTATTTTCTTTGACAACTTCCTAAACAACACGGGGTATTACACTCATCTGGATCACTAAAAGCATAGCCAATAAATGTTCTCTCTCATGTATTGCGGATGGACTTGCCTTCAAATATTTTTAACCTATAGACTATGTGATCAACTCAAGTTGATTTGATGAACTTATCATTGAAGTTCTCACATTATTTTGTAAGGTCTGGAAACATGATCAATAGTTAAGATAGACCATCAATGCATCAAGCAGGTTCCCTTTCTGCATGTTCTCTGGGATCATTGAGCTTCTTGTTAACTCCTTTACATTCTGTATCAAGTGCCATATTATTATTACTATTTAAAATACACGTTCTTTGCTTTCTTTTGTCATTCTAGGCCGAGCAATCCGTCACATAAATGACTATGCGGCAATTCTGTTGGTTGACTCACGGTACTCGTCTAATCAATCAGTGGGAGGCTTTTCTCATCCATCTAGCAAACTTCCACATTGGATAAAGGATCAACTTGTTTCTGCAACTAAGAACTATGGAGAGGTTCATAGGATGATTCATCAGTTCTTCCTACTAAACAAGCAGAAAAGGAATGCATAGAGAATGGGAATGAAAAAGTAGCTCAAAGCAGAAACATAATTGTGTTGTGTGTCAAAGCATATAGTAAAACATGCAACTGCAGCACCTTGGCCTCTGACAGATCTAAACCAGTTGCTAGTATCATGGAACTAATGTAAATTCTTACTTTCTTGCCCAAATGCTGCTTTGATAAATTACGTCTGATATCATATTGCAACCACATGGATGTGATTTTCTGAAGTCACATTGATTCATTGATTTAACATTGAGCATCACAGAATGCTTTCCACTGAGGTTAGCCTAATTGTATAGATAAGTATTGTATAAATTGCTGCCTGTCCTAAAATATAGATTTATTTCTCAGATTAGTTTTCTGATATCCAAACATATTTGTAAAAGAGGTTTTTCCTCTGTTGTTTGTTAATACTCATTTCCCTATTGAATTCTTTTATCCTGTATTCTTGAAAGTGCTTACAGCGAGTAATAATTAACGGGTTCCTTGCACACTTCTCTCTATATTTATCCAGAAAGTGTCTAGTTTGGAACACCTACCCCTTGTTGGCCAAAAAGTGCTTTGTTACATAATCTTTTGATAGATATTATCGAGAATTAAAATGAATTATGCATGGAATTATGCCGATCTAATCAAATTTTAAAAGAAAAAGTGATCATCTCAATAGTTGAAAAAATGATTGCTAAAGTTAATATTGCATCTTAATACAACTTATGATAGCATGCTTCCATGAGTCTTTTTCTGCCAATACACCACCTATAACCTTGTATATAGTAGGGGCTCCAGATAAAAATAGTTCCAAAGGTCACATTAACTTGACTGAATACCAAATGCATACTCCATTTGCTCTGTATACAAAGTACCCTAAAGAGTGTATTTTTTCTTTTTTTCGGGCTTCAACTCTTTTGCATATAAATAAACTTAATAAAATTACTGCAAATCAAAATCTTGGAAGATCAATAGAAATGCTTTAACTGACTCTACAATTAGTCTTGTGGGAACATTCAAATAGCATGTCGAAAAGTTCTCTTTTCATTCTATGGTAACTTCTGTTTTTTAAAAAGAAAACTTAGACGGGTCTCTATCTATATGAAAAACATTTGCAAGATGAACGATTAGTTAAATGGGTAGCGTTGTCAACAATAGAATTGAGCTTGAAGATTAGGCGGGCATCATGTCTTTTTCTTGGTGGAAGGTGAAAGGTTTTGTATAAAGGAACTACATGATTTTTTACCTAAAGTACAACTTGAACTCTCTGACTGTGAGCCACCTAGTTTTATAAGTCTATCAGCTCGATTTCTTGATTTTCCATGCCTTTCCCTTAAGAGCTTTGTTTTGTATTACAGTCATTTCCACATACAGGTTATACTCCTTTTATGCCTCTTTCTTTCTCTTGTCTTTATATGCTTTTAGTATTAAAAAGCCTATCCATTTGTAACACCCCACCTTCCGAGCCACTCGCTCAAGATGAAGTTATAAAAATGCTCTTCATGTAATATTTTTTTTAAAATCATTTTTTTATTAAAAATTTTGATATCTTGAAGACTTGGATGCTATTTGAAATCTTTCTCTATCATTCTAGCAAGCATAATATCATGGTTTATCTCGTCTACATCCAAGCCTTACCTTGTAAAGGCATAATTCAATTTTCTTTCGAGAATAACAACTCATAACCCATGATATTATATCCTTCAATTATTCAATCCACGGTATTAGGTAGTAAGAGAGTGCATGCACACACACATATGTAAAGAACAATGTTTAAAATTTCTAATCAGCTGCCACTAAAACATAACACAAGTTCTTTTGGCTTCAATTTAGGCAAGAGTTGAAGAAGAGTAATGACCGAGTTGCAGAGTTTCTATGGATGAAGAGAGAATAAAAGGGAAGAAGGGAACGTTCTGTTAGTACAAAAAGGTTTGAATTGGAAATAATCGTCTTACATAGGAAAGAGGGACAAAACTGATTGAGAATAAAAAGAAAGTAATTGAATGCCAACTTGAATTGAAGAGACAGAGATTATGTCCACGAGTTACTTTTATATAAAATTATGTAATCTAAATCAAAGACTAGAGCGATAGGCCTCTTGGACGGTTATTAACTGTTAACAACCGTCCAAGAGGCCTATCGCTCTAGCCTTTGATGTAATCTAATTTTTTTAAAGTTTAAAATATAACTGTTGGATAGTTATTAACCGTTAATAACTATTATTTGAAAAGTTGTAAACTTTCATTGCTGTCTATTTGTTTTTTATAAGTAAAATATTTTTCTTATTAGAAAATATAGAATTTCTGAAATACAAGACCAAAAACAAGATTTTCAGCTTGTTAGAAGTCAATTTGCAGTGCTTTGAATTAATTTGACAATTGAATCCTAAAAGACAAACATCGGTTGATCTTCAAGCACAAGAGAAAAAGAGAAATTATATCTTAAGCCATTGCATATGCAATCTTCTGTCAATCGATTTTTATTTTATTTCTCATTACTATTTTGTTTTAACAGTATTATTAAATTCTGATATATGATGTTATAATTAATAATAGGTTGTCTGTTTAATTTCCTAACACGTTCTAGAGAAAATGGTCCCTTTATAATCAGTTTGGCCTCCTACTTGCCATCTATACCCAACAATGCCACATCTCCTTCTTGTTCTCCATGTACAACGATATCTCACAAGCTTGAGGTTTCAAGCTCTCTTTTCCTCTTTACAACAGGCTTCACCTCCTATGCCACCGCGCGGGTCACGGTGAGAAAGCCATACCCTTTTTATTTTATTTTAATTAATTTTTTTTCTTTCGCCCCATCATTTTCAACAAACATAAAATACGAATGTAATATATATATATATATAT
>JAJIYU010004643.1:0-23864 GCA_030144865.1 Tinospora cordifolia
GTTCATGATAATAGGAGTTTGAAGTGACATACTTAGATGCACTAAACTTCAATGTGACATTGTAAAAAGTTCTTAAAAACCTCATAAAAGTTAGTGCATTCTCCCAATCCTTATACTTAGGTAGTCCAACTATTTTCTTTCCGCCTTCAATTTCCAAAAAATAGTCTCCATATTGCTTGTATTCTTCATCCAATCTATCAAATGCCTTTTGAAATTGTAAAGCAGATTCTAACATTAAATAAGTTGAATTCCACCGTGTACAAACATCTAAAATCAAGAGGCCCTTGTACTCAATTTTTTTCATGTTCTACACATACTTTAAATTTGAGCAATCTTGATGGTGATGATCTCACAAACCTTACAGCATTACGAATACTAGCTATTGAATCATGCAAGTCCTTTCAAGCCTTCTTTTACAATGAGATTTATTATATGGGCACAACATCTCATATGTGAAAGTTCACCTTCCAAAATAGAGCCTTTCCATCCATTAATCTTTCTTCTAAGGTAACCAATAGTCGTATCATTTGAGCTAGCATTATCAACTGTTATGGTTAAAATCTTATCAATTCCCCAATCAATTAGGCAACTTTCTATTACCTTACCAATTGTTTCTCCCTTGTGATTTGGAACTTGACAAAAATTTAGAATTCTCTTTTGCAATGTCCAATTACAATCAACATAGTGGCAAGTCAAACACATGTAATTTATGTTTTGTAATGATGTCTAACAATCAGTAGTAAGGCATACCCTTTGTGCATTTTGCTTGAGGAAACTCCTTAGACTCTTTTTCTCATCCAAGAACAATTGAAAAATATCCCTAGCCACGATAATTCTAGAAGGGGGATCAAATTTTGGTTGGGCAACACTAATAAAGTGTCTAAAGCCTTCTCCCTCGACAATTCTAAATGGGAGCTCATCAATTATAATCATCATGGCACAAGCTTTTCTACAAGCTTCTTTATTAAACTCGACGACAGTCAAACTACTTCCACTCAGACTATCGCTAGATTTTTTTAAAACTCAAGACCTTTTGCTTGTTATCTTGTTCACGAAATGGAGATTTTGGACACTTATGTTTAATATGATTCAACAAGGTACTAGTGCCACATATTTTTGTATCACAAGCATAATCCCGACCACAATAATTATATTTACATCTGGAACTTTTTTTATGGGAATCTTCAATTCTAGTGAAATGACTCCAAACAGAGGAAGGCGGCCTACAAGGTCTTTCTCTACTTATACTGCTGATGTCACTCTCAATGCTTTGAATTTTTGGAGTAAAACTTACCTCAGATATATGTTCGGGTACTTGAACAAGAGTTTCACTTGAAGAATCCATATTATCTTAAAAAAGAAAAAAAATATACAGTTAAAAAATGCAAGATAGTAATATTATTAATGAAGATTTTAAATAACAAGTTAATAATGTAGTTAATTGTATAAACGCAAGAACGATAGAAGAAGAAATAACAAACAAAAGAAGTTCACTGTAGTTAATAAAATGAAAAAAAAAAAAGAATTGAATTTGATGATTATACATTAAGTGCATGATATTTAAATGCAATATTCATTTAAAAAATGATTGTAACATGGAATGAGTGCAACCACTTTAAAAATTACTCGTGATTATCATCTTTTTTCCATTACTTTTACAATTTCCAAACAAAAAATTATCAAAATTTTGAATTTATTGTTCTTAATTTAAAATATTCAAATCCTAATTTGCAAAATGTGATATCGTTTTCAAAATTAAACTGAAGTAGAAAATTGGTCTTTAGAAATTTACACCATTTTTTTCCCCCTAAAAATTACCCCTAAAATTAGATCCTCTATTTGTTAATTTTAAATTTATAATTATAACATAGTAAATTGACATAATACTAGACACCTTGAGATAATTATAAATTTTACAAACTTTTATACATATCACCAAAAACTTTCTCCACATCCGTTGCTTTCAGCCAAACTTTTATCATCTTTTTGTAAATATTTTTTTTGTAAATAGTTTGATAATCAGATCTTCTACTGGTTGCCTAAAAATTACCCTGAAATTCGATCTTCTATTGAAGAAGAAAACGAAGTGTCACGCACGCCGTAGGGAAGAAGAAGAATCAGGAAATGGCTGCAGGAAGAAGAAGAAGGGTGGTGGCTGTCGAAAGAAGAAGCAGGGGGGATTTCTGGAAGCTGAAATCAGAAGCCGATCGAGATTGGAGCATAAAAATTTGGTGATCAAGATTCAAGAGTGCAAGACAAGGGTTGGCTGCCGGAAGAAGAAGAAGACGGAGCAGTATCACACTGCAGGGAAGAATAGTAAGAACAGAAGCAGAGAATAATGGAAGCAGGGAAGAGGAAGAAGAAGTAGCAACGAGCAGACAGATGGAAGAACAGATAGACGCAAGAATAGCAAAGAGCAAACAGACGAGAGAAGAATCGAAGCATTGAAGCAGGGAAGAACGGAACTAATCACACAGGGAAGAACGAAAGCAGGGAAGAACGGAACGGAAGAAGGGAGGAAGAAGCAGCAACGAGAAGAATGAAAGCGAACATAACGATTCATCTTACCAGAAGATTTGCATGGAAGAATCGAAAGCAAACGGAAGCAGGGAAGAAGAATCAGTTGGGAGCTTGCAATCTTACCAGAAGATTTGCGTTTCCGAGTTTGCGATCTGCTAGCTGCGAGCCTATGAGCTATGACAACGACTTTGCAACTTGCTCTCCGAGACGGCGACTATGAACTTGGAAAGAGGAAAGCAAGATTGAGCTGAAACGTCAAAGACTTAGGGTTTTTTCGGTTCGGTTCGGGTGATATTGGGTTGTGGACACTAAATCCACAATCCAACCCAAATAATTTGGGTTGGGCCTTTTAAAACCCAACCCAAACACTTTAAAACCCAACCCAAATCAACCCAAAAGGTTCAGGTTGGTCGGTTTAATCGGGTTGATAAACACCCCTATCTAAGATAGACAGATTTCTCTATAATGACAAGTGAGGAGAACTTTTTAGAAATCAGAAGGTGTGGGGCCTCCAAAGAATTACATCGGATCATTGGCCTATTCTGTTGGATATTGAGGAGACTAAGTGGGGCCCAGCCCCTTTCAGACTCAAAAACTCGTGGCTACAACAACGAAGCTTTCAGGAGCTAATTCGAAAGGAATGGGAGACAGACTCAAGTCAAGGCTGGGTAGGTTATAAACTGATGTCTAAACTAAGAAATCTTAAAGACAAAATAAGGAATTGGAGACAAGGCCAAGGAGACCAAGATGAGGTAAAACATCAAGTTATGACCGAAAGATTGATACAGATGGACAAGAAATTGGAAATTGAAGATAGTCCAAACTTAATTCTTTAAAGAAGGAAGATAATTGAAGAAATCCAAAATATCCAATGTGCTCAGGAGAGAAAATTCAAGCAGAGGGCTAAGCTCAAGTGGGCCAAGGAAGGGGAGATTAACAACAAATTTTTTTCACAGAATTCTGTCTCTCAAAAGAGCTAGAGCCTCAATCACCAAGCTAGATATTAGAGAAGGCAGCTTGATAGAAGATGATGAAAGCATCAAAAAAATGATTCTAGACTACTTTGCTGGTCAATATCAGGATCTAAATACTCATAAGTGGAGGGTGGATGGAATTAACTAGCACGAAATTTCTATGGAGGACAACAGATGGCTGGAACGCGAATTTGAGGAAGAAGAAATTAAAGAGGCTGTTTTTAGCTGTGATGGGGGGAAAGCTCCGGGACTTGATGGATTTACCATGCCCTTTTGTCAAAAAGAATGGGAGACAGTCAAAGAAGAAATTATGGAAAGCATGAAGGAGTTCTATAAGGACAGTATTATCAATAGAAGAGTTAATGAGACCTATATATGCCTCATTCCGAAGAAGATTAATTCTTGAAGGGTGGAAGACTTGAGACCCATTTTCCAAGAATCTTGGAAAAAACTTCTCAATCTCGGAAAATTCAAGGTATGAAGGTAGGAAAGGACAATTTTCAACTAACTCATATGTTGTTTGCGGATGATTATCTCATCTTCATGAATAATAGTAAGGAGGAAGTCCATGCTGTGTGGGAGGTGTTGCAGACTTTTTGTTTTCTGTTGGGGCTTAAGATAAATGGCACAAATAGTTAGTTGTTGGGGGTCAACACTCAAAAGGAGGAGATTGATAGGTTGGTTGGTATGCTGCAGATATCTCAAATGGAATGGCCCATGATGTACCTGGGAATGCCTCTAAGGGAAAATCCTTAGAAAATGGGTTTTTGGGAGCTCGTGATATAAATTGTGAAAAGAAGAGCTGCACGGTGGAAGAAAAGCTATCTCTCTAGAGGGGGTAGAATGTTGCTTCTAAAATCAATCTTAGAGGTGCTGCCAACATACTATATCTCCCTCTTCAAAATGCCAAAGAAGGTGGCTAATATAATTGAAAAACAGATGAGAAAGTTTCTATGGAAGAATGAGGATTTTGAATCTACAATAAACATGGTAAGTTGGGCCCAAGTTTGTAAACCCATTGAAAAAGGAGGCTTGGGCAAAAGAGGGTTAAACACAAGAAACACAACCTTGAGAGGGAAATGGATATGGAAAATGATGGAGAAACCGAATTCCATGTGGACCAAAGTGGTTCAAAGCATTCATAGTAGGAAGACATTTGGTAGAGAGGCTGGCCAAAACAAAAAAAGTGGCCACAAATCTCTTTGGAAAGGAATTCACAGCCTATATGAGAAAATCCGTCCTTACATTAGTTGGAGAATAGGGCAAGGGAACTGCGTTGCCTTCTGGGAGGATAGATGGTGTGGTTAGACAAAGCTAAAGGAGAAAATATCGTAATATTTTCAGAATTTCAAGACAACATGAGGCAACCATTTCTCAATTTAGGATAACTAATGACATGGAGATAGGGGGCCAAAGAGGATGAAATTTACACATAGGTCGAAATGTTGGGGAGGATCGAATGGAGGAGCTAGGGCAGCTCCTAAATAATCTTCAAGAGTTCCAATGGAATGAAGCTGGTGGGAAAGACAGACCTTTGTGGAAAGGGGGAAAAGACAATCAGTTTACAATGAAATCCTTTATGGAAAAGATTTTGCAAGAGAACATGGGAACAACAACAACTCCTCCTGATCTTATTTGGAACATAAAAGTCCCTTTGAAAGTGAAACTCTTCCTATGGCAATGGAGTTTAGGCAATATAGACACATGAGAAAACTTACAAAAACACCTTCCCAACTACAATCTAAGCCCCTTTATTTGTCTCATGTGTAGGGAGAACGAGGACAGCTCAAAGCATCTATTCATGGAGTGCAACATGACCCTCACAATTTGGCAAAAATGGACACAACTGCACACAAGTATGGTACCTCCAACTGAAACGGCCATATGCCTAGGGACATCCAATGAAGACCTTTCCAGAATAAAGCACTATTGGAGGGTTCTTATGGTAGCAATTTGGTACACCATATAGGAGGAATGAAATTCAAGAATGTTTAAAGAAAAGAAGAGAGAAACTCATATGATGTGGGAGCTATCCAACATTTTGTTCGCCTCGTGGATCTCTAGTTCTAACCTCTTTATAGGGTACTCTTTTGGGGAGTGGTTGGGTAACGGGGGAAACATCCTCTAATCTTTGTAATTTGTCTTTTCTTATGTCGGACTTCTCATCTGACAGTTGTACTTAACCTTTTATTATTATTAATATATATCATTAGTTTCTGTTTCCAAAAAAAATACACCAAGCTCACATTTATATTAATAATATATTTCATCCTTTCCTTTTGTATATATATTTTATTTGTTTTGAGCAACTTTATTATATACATATTATTTCTTTTTATATGTTTTTCTTAATCCACTTTATTATTGTATTTTTTTTACACAATAATTATTTTTTAATAATTAATTTATACACAACGTGTATTTGTAATATATGTATATAATTTTACGTATGTACACGTGTAATCCGTACAAATATGTGTATTTATGTACATTTATTCTTATTTGAATCAATTTACGTGTCAAAGTAAAATATGGAGTGTTACATGAGTGCAGCAGATTTTGTATCAGAAGCAAGAGGGAGTGAAGATGAGGAATCCAAAACAGTGAGAGAGACAACAGATTGATAAGGGGAAATGAGCTGAAGTTGAGAATTTTAAACACATTCAAGGCTTTGCCAAGAGTCCCTGAGAGTGAAGTCCTGTCAGTTAATTGGTCGTTCACAAAACAAGTATGCGGATGAAACTCAAAGTGATTCAACTGCAAAATGCACTTTATAGACAAACGTGATTCATCTCCAACATGCACTTCATAGATCCAGTGTAATCTTGAATGATCATAAATTGTCAATTTCTGGAGTGAAATGACTAGTTGCTCCAGAATCTGGATACCAATCTGCATTGCAAATTGTTGCATCTGACGAGACAGATGCAACAGAATGATCCACTGAGCCAGGAAATTCGAGTTTTGAATTTTGAGTGAGAAATGATTTCTAAGGAACAGAAGAAGATGATGATCCAGAGAATGATTTATCAAACCGGTAGAAGCAGTTAAGAGCAACATGACCAAGCTTACCTGCAATGCCATAATTCTATGAAAACCAGAGTGCCACTGAGAAGGAGGAACACCTCTTCCATGAGTATGCCTCACTAGGCTTGCTAATAAAATGGGGAACCATAAGAATGAGGCTGGAAAAATCCATGACCTTGACCTCCATTTGGAAAATCTCATCTGGTCTGATTGTGACGAGTAACTGAACTTCTGAAAACTGTTCTTATTACTTGTCAAATTCACTTGCAGATTTGCATCAAGAGTTTTCTCATGCATTTCAATCCTAGATTGTTGAGCAAAAAGTAAAGATTCAATCTCATTGACACTGTAATCATTGGTTCGAGACGATACTGAGACAATAAAAGAATTCAAAAATTGCATCAACATGATCTTTAGCTGACAGGAAATGATCTATGGATGCTAAAATATTGACATAATTCTTGATACTCAACAAATATTCTTCTATAGAGAAAGAATCATTCTATGTGTTTTGCATTTTTTTAGAAGCAAAGGTTTGTTCTTAATTCTGCCAGCTTTGAGCAGAGTTTTCGCATCCTTCCCTTCAAGTGAGGTGATTCTTTGACGTAGATGAGAGTAGCCATGACATCAACATTAATCTTGTAGATTGATTTCAAGACTGCCTGATTGAGACGCTGAGCATTTTCATCATCAATAGAGAGAGATTTTGGTGTAGCTTATCCTGTCTCTAAATAATTTTACAGTTTATTGCCTCTAATAGCCACTATGATCTGTTGCTTCCATAACAGAAAATTATCACTGTTAACTTGACTTGACTGAGATCTCATGGTAGAAAGTGACTGGTGTAAACTTTTAGGCACCTTCATTACCACCAGACTAGACTGAAGATCCAGGACCTGTCATTGATGCGCTTTGTAGCTCTGATACCATACGAAGAAAGCATAAGTTCATTGTTCTACTTTTGTGTAAAGAATGATCTCAATGGATGTTCTGTTTTACAATGATACAGGGTATTCATACACCAATAGAACTAACCATTACTATGGTACTAACTGTCTATCCTCAATACTGACTAACTACCAACAGTTGCCTATTCCTCATTGATAATATATGTAAAGTGACTTTTATACAGCAACTGAGTCTATGAAGTGCCTATAGAAAACTAATGTTTTGCTTATTATAGAAAAAAATAAAACAATAATAACACATAAAATAAAAGGAACAATAACTAGCTAAGAAGGAAAGAAATTGCTAAATGCTAGCTATTATTCTAAGTGCATATGTTGGAGTTTGTGGTTTAAAAGACACCTCTCATACCATCTTATAGGATGACAAGAAACTCTATATTTTCCTGGAGCTTGTGACGAAAGGTTCTCTTGCACAGCTTTATCAAAGATATCATTTACGAGATTCTCAAGTCTCTGCATACACGAGGCAGATTCTCCAAGGTTTGAAGTATCTCCATGATCGTCAAGTAGTTCACAGGTGCATATGACTTTTATCTTGTGCTTTGCAATTTACCTCTGTAAAAAATTTTGGATTGTTTTTCAACAGTGATTTGTGATGTTCCTCTGTTGTTTATATCTTGATAATTGTCCTATTATGTGCCCAGCCACTGTATCAATCCGAATAATGATGTTCTGTCTAGTGTTTTCTGCACATCGGTGACCATTCTACATGTACGAGATTTGGAAGTTTCCATTGGCTAAACTGTATGCATGAGTTACTGAATAACATTTTGGTTTGATTTTAATATCTTATAATGCTTTTGCAATATATAAAGTTTTTTGCCTTTGTTAGGTCATGTCTTCATGTATTAATTTTTCTAAAAGGTTGTTCACTGTAGGCTGTTGGATTTGGAAAATGTTTGTATAATTGGATATATTTTTAAAACCTTAATTACATGACGGGGCCATTACTCTTTGTAACTGATAGCTCCAAGAATATAATCAACAATCTTTTCCTAGTTTGTACAGGAGTTCTCAAAACTATTGAAAAAAACCCAAAGATGAAAGCCTATTTATAATATAATACCCGAAAAGAAAAAACTGAAGTTTGATGTCCATGTCAATAAAGTCCTAACCCATGTTATAAATGTATAATGATAATTCTCTTCTAAGCTTCCTTTGTAACTGACAGATAGTTTGTGTACATTTGTTTTCTCAGATGTTTTATTCCTTCTTCTCCATGAGGGAGAGCATATTCATTCAAAAAATTTCCTCTTATCCCTTTTTTAACTTGCATAGATGGCCTCATGGTAACTTGGTTATTTCTTATATGCCTTCTGACTTGAGAAGGAAGTTTCATTCATGCACCACGTCCGTTGTGTATTTTTGCACCTTTTGTAGTTTTGCTTAATGCAACAGTGATTTGAAAATTAATAAAATTCTCTTAATTTTTACCGATTTTAATAAAATTTCATCAATTCTACAATTTTAAAATTATAAATTTATTGTAATTGAAGTGTTACAAAAATTCCATGCAAGTTAGATAACTATCATCGTTATTTGTAGAACCTAGTAATCTTTTAGTATTTTTAAACTAAAATTTAACTATTGTTTGAAAATATTCCTATGGAATAGAAGTAAAATTTCATATAGAATCACTAAAGGAAGAGGCAAAATAATATTTACAAATTTCTAATTTAAAACAAAATGAACATGAACTTTATAAAGTATATGTGATTCATTAGAATATTTAAAAAGATCTTGTTACTCATGAAGAATCTACTCTCAAGCAATATAGATATTTGGCATCAATCTTCAAACCATTATTGTTTATAACTTTATAGAAATTTAACATTTGTTATTAAGTACAATGTTGTCAAGGTGGAAAGATGAAGTTGGACGGTAAACTTCCATAAGGTGAGTGGGCCTAGGTGAGGCCTAGAAGGGTCTAAGGTGGATTGTAAAATAATTGTTTAGTGGCCCCTAAGGAATGATTTATTTATTCATGGATCTCTCACTACATGCATACATACATATATACATACTTTCTTACTTTTATACATTTACACTCTCATAATAATGTTAAAGCAAATAGTATATTATTTAGTTTTGATTATTTTAGGGGTTAAAGAAATGTTTTTCAAGCCCTCCAAAGATGAAAGAATTGCAAACATCCCTATATTGCACCTAGGTAACGCCTTGACAACACTAATAGTTATAGTTGAATTTGAATTGTTGAAGGACCCATAAAGAAATAACTATTTATTTAGGGACCTGTAAATAAATAATTTTTTTGCCTAGGTCACGTATGCTACACCTCGCCTAAGATTGGACAATTTGCCTAGCCATTGACTTGATACGTTGAGAACATTGGTTTGCATTGAATTTTCATTTATGATGGGTGCATTGTATATATGGTCATTGTGCACATGAGTGGAAGTGACTTGCAAGCATGGGCGAACAATCACTTTCGAAAGGTTTATTTTGTTTTTATCATTATTTTTCTTAACTAACTTTCAAGGTTTCTTGTTATTTTTAGATGTATAAGCGTGTCTTTGAAGTATAACCAAGGTTTTAAAACTCAAAAATTGTAGTTGAGGGATTTTCTTTTGTGAGGCAAGGTGAAGCCTCAAGATGTTATGAGTTGTAAGCATAGGATTTTTATAATATTCATATGTAATAGAAAATTCTTGAGGATTTTTAAAAAGCAGATGTTGATAATAAAAGGAGAAAAGATAAAATTTTAATGAGCCTGGACTTTTTTTTTTTTTTATATGTTTGCCTTATTACATAAACTTAATATATTAATACAAACTTGTTTTATATATATCTATTGCTTTAATTACGACAAATATTGCCAAAAACTCAATAAGCGCATATTGTAAGTAATAACTGACTGTGTTATGTTTCCAGTGATCACTAAACTAGTAGACAAAAAAATGCAACAATAATACACTTTAGCACTTCCTAATTCTCGCCATTTTTGTAACTTATTGAATCCAAGGAACGAAAATTCGACTTCGCATCAAACTTCGACCTTCAAAAATCAGAATTAATTCGAAGAGTTAGAGAAATTTGGGAGAAGTTTTGTAAAAAATTATCGACTTAGAGAAGTTCAAAAAATTCTACGTATATGCAAAAATATGCATAAATTCTATTACAAATGATGAAAACAAATATAAATCACTATATTTTAAATATAAAAGTATAAATATAATGGTTTCAAACTTGTCTTTTAACGTTAACAAGATTTAGTGTTTATAGTGCATGCTACGAATTATATATTATTTACTTGTGTATTCCACGAATTTCTCCAAAATCTTCAAATTTTTCACTAGTTTCGTTGAAATCTTCGAAGTTTTGTTGAAATTCTCGAAGTTTTGTCGAAATCCTCAAAGTTTTGTCGAATTTTGTTGAAGTCTTCGAAGTTTTGTCGAATTTTTGTACTTTTTTTTACAGCTAAACTTTGGTTCGATAACTAGAAAATTCGAATTATTTCGTCTAATTTTGCTGAAATTTGACGAATTTTTATTCCATGATTGAATCTTTAACTTTTTCCCATTTAAACTCATAGAAGCAATTGACATTGAATCATCAATTAATGTGTAGGGAAATTTGTAATGTATGAAAGTGTAATCAGGCTTTTCTAATCTTGGATCCCTTCTATTGAATGAGATTTGGGCTTTTAATAGAAAAGGATTTATTGTACTTATTCCTTTTTTGGAAAATAGGAAAATGTAAATAGAGGAAGAAATGGCTTATGTATTTGGGCTTGGAGTTTCAAAACATGGATCTCCTCTAAATAAATCTAAAGTTCTAAACTATCATAATGAAGATGCTTTGGTAATCAACAGTGAAACCCTTTTTTTATCCTACAGTTCCATTGCAATGTCTATTGTTTTATTATTATTATCAATAGGAACACATTAGTAATTCACATTTAATGCTTTTGGTTTTTGCTCATATTCCTCAGGTTCTCCTCCTTCCCTATATTTTAGGCTTTTGTATTTCCTTTTTTCCCTTTATTTACCTTTCCAATTTCTAAGTTTTACTCCTATCTACTTTTATCTATATTGTTACTCATTTTGATTATATTAAAAGACAAAACATGCATAGTTTTTTTCTAATAAAATTTTGTATTATTTAATTAATCTACGCTAAACTTTCATAAAATTAAATTATGATAAAAATCTCATGCAATGCTACAAGTGAAGATGAAGAATTTAAGAATGAAAAATAACTCGTTACTAATATCAATACGATTTCATTTTATTTTACTTATTTTTTATATTTTATATTTTTATATTTTTATAATATCAATAAAAATCCCATACAAAATTTTGATTATGTTGTGAGTTGATGTTGATAGATATTATCTTGACTCCATCTAAACTATGCATTTTATTGTTTATTATATTCTAGGGATATCAAATGTGCAAATATATTGGTGGATGCAAATGGATCTGTGAAGCTAGCAGATTTTGGATTAGCAAAGGTTTTTTTTTTTTGGAGACTTAAGTGAATTGATCTTTCATGATATGGATATCTTGCAAAACAAATTTGAATCAATATCTTGTAAAATAGATCTGAATATCTTTACCTTACATTATTCATTGTGCACATCTTTAGGCAACCAAATTAAATGATGTGAAATCTTGCAAAGGGACTGCATTTTGGATGGCCCCTGAGGTTGGTGATTCTTTTATTTCTTTTTATTTTTCTTAACTGTTATATTCTGCAGCAAGTTTTGGATTGGAAAAATCTTATCTAGAATACTTGTGAGCTAGCTAGTATAATAGATGTTAATGGTAAGAATCTTTGTTTGCAATGCAACTCTATCTAGATCTATTTCTTATAGTTATTAGATCGTGTGTTGAAATCATATTGTTTAAGAGTTTCATAAACCAAATGGATCACTATCAATGAATTGTAAGATTCATGTGGATTATCAAATTGAGACGGAAGCAAATAATTTTGAGGTTTAGTAAATCTAATTGATTCAAATCAATGAATCAAAAGATAATGCAAATATATTCTTTTCAAAGAGAAAAAGATAATGCAAATATAAATCAATTATTTGTATATGTTAGGTAGCCTTAGATTCAGAAAAATTTTTATTTTCTTAGCTGATCAATGATTTGAAGTAACTATGTTTTATCTATGATTCGGTTCAATTCATTTATAGATTCATCACCAATTCAAATTCACTTAAGATTCAGACCAGTTTACTAATGACTAAAAGATATAGTGACTTGGGAATCTTGTTCTTCGGTTAAAATCATTGATTATTGATTCATCAGTTAAATTGGGATTTTGACAACTATGGATCACATCAATGGTTTCAAGGTGCCAAGGCAATGTCTAGGCGATTTGTGCTGTCAAGGCAGGACTTGGCCTAGGTGTGGACTGGATGGTGCCTAGGCCATTAGGAAAAAGATCTTTATAAGTCCTTGAATGATTAGTTATTTATTTGTAGGTCCTTAAATAATTGGTACCCTAAATTATATGTGTGTGTGTGTGTGTGTGTATATATATATACATATATATATACGCACATGCACACATACATACATAAATACATACTTATATGTGTGTGTGTGTCTTTATTTAAATATAAAAAAGTTATGTATGTATATAGAACTAGGTTCACGCGAATCTTAAATTATGATATTAATTAAAAATAAAAGTAAAAAGAAATCAATATAATTCAGTATTCTTTTTTATTATTTCAATTTTTTATGATGAAACAAGTGTCGCTAATAAAAAAAAAATTCCTTTTGCAATTGAAGGTTGTCAATCTGAAGAACCGTGGCTATGGGCTTGCTGCTGATATATGGAGTCTTGGTTGCACTGTTCTTGAGATGTTAACTCGTCAACTGCCTTACTTTCATCTGGAATCTGTATGTTATAACATATGTAATAAGCCAAATTCTTTTGTTTTTATGTTTGCATTTCTAGACATGTTCGTCAGTTTGGACTTGTAGTGGTTGATATTTGGGTTTACTTCATAATTCCTGAATTCTGTGGCATGGGAGTCATACTTTTGTTCGGTTTTTGGGTGCATTTTGCTTTTTCTCTCCTTTTGCAGTGCATAGTTTAGAAATTTCTGCAATCTGCTAGTTACATTTGGCTGCCTATGCATCAACTGATATATTTCATTTTTGAATCTAATAAGAAGTGCATTTTCCTGAAATCATGAAATCCATTCAAAGGCACTTTTGATAAATCATTCACAGTTTATCTCTCACTCAACAGTCGAATCATTTTCTTAACTGCTTTGTGCTGGATATGTGCTTTCTACATTTTGTTCATACATTTCCTCAAATATACACATGTTGGTATATCAGTAAATATGTAGTATGAAATCTGAATCAGTGTATATATATAGTCAATTCTTTCATGTATGTAATAAGTGATAAGAGATCAAACTTTTCCTTCGTAAACCTAATGTAATCACCAAATTTGTTGTCTATTATCAAGTTTCCTGAAAGTACTTACCACTCCATCGTGGATATCTTTAACTAGATTAATTTATCCTTGGATCCTATGTTACCCATCAGATGTGGAGAAAATTTAAGTACTTGGTGTGAGGTTTGAAGACAAGACATTAGCATGGTTTCGATCGTGGAACACTTGCGTTCCATTTCTTTCATGGGCAAATCTGAAACTAAAACTCCTTACCACTTCAGAGTGTAGCAAGCCAACATAATGTGAAAGATTTTTGAAAATCTGACAGACCAGAATGGTGGCTAAGTACTGGCAAGAGCTCAAGCTGTTATCAGCGACAGTGGTCAAATTGTCTAATGAGGTGCCGAAAGCACTTTCATCAAATGGCAAAAACCAGTTATTAGCTCCAAGCTCAAAATGTTGAAATCACTTGGATTGGACACCCATCATGGAGACAGCTTAGCTCATTGAGGACAAAAATAATTCCCTAATTACTACTCAAAATCCACCAACATTTTATTCTTCTTATCCATATAGCATGGTGATCACACAAAATGGCAGTTGAGGCAACCTGATCTGCATTCCACGACAGAAGTGCCACCAGCACGATCCACGACATTCATGGCTCACACACATGCAATTGATTGGAATGACCGTTGTAAGTGACTCTCTCTCACACTAGTGGAGGCGCAGGTTTGTCGTGCCAATGATCTTTGCTTTCGATGCGATGAGAAGTAAAGTCCAGAACATCTTTGCAAATGACGAACGGATATGATCACCCTAGGAGTATCAGAGGCTATAAGAGGATAACAACTTTTGCTATTTGTTTTAATTTATAAGAGGAAAGAAACAATAGGATGTTCAATGATACTTGTAGAGATGTCACTAGTATGTGGGAGATGTCCATCATTCTTTTTTGTACATAGATATCCACAACTAAATTATGTCGGGGTTACAGTTTTGGGAATTGGATAGGCAGTTGCAATCCATGTAATGCTGCCTAGATATCTCATCTGATAGCTTTTCTTTCTTATCTAATATAATATTATCTAGTTTCCTTTCAAAAAAAAAAAAATAGTTAGTAAAAAATTGAGTTTTGAAAGCAATGGCTAGCCACCTTGGGTGTCATGAAGGTTAATTGGCGCATGCTTGTTTAGACAATGGGGTATCTGGGCTTAAGCCCAACTAATCCCCACGTGGGCACCCTCGTCGCCCCAAGACCAGGCGAATTGGTGGTGATGCTCCACGATGATCCCAGTTTGTACAAAATAGGGGGTCTCGTTGAAGACAATGATTCGTGATATTCAACATCAAGGGCATAACATTTTGGTATAATTGTACTCACTAGGGCTACTTTGGAGGCATTGAAATAGTAGTCCTAACACTCCTCTTGGCAAGAAAAATTAATGGGTCTCTATCTCAAGGTGTTCAAATTAGCCAACACGCTACCACCCACTCGTGATATCGACCATGCCATCTACCTACAACTTCACGTTGCACGGTTTCGCCCCAACCCATATCCACAAATCAAGAAGAATGAATTGAAAGGTTCGTTATAAAGATGTGCTTCACAAGTATCACCCAACCAAAGACAAGAAGAACGACAAGAGTTGGCACTTCTATGTCAACTACAAGGCCCTTAATATTTGCAAATTTTATAGTGTCCTCCCATTTCAGTGATTGACGAACTTTTGGATGAGTTACACAAACTGGATTTAAATTTCAACTACAACCAAATTCGAATTAAGGCAGAGGATATTCGCAAGATGACATTTAGGAATCATGAGGACCATTGTGAACTTTTGGTGATGTCTCTTTGCCTCATCAACGCATTGGAGACATTCCAATCACTTACGAATTGGATATTTCACAACTTTTTGCAAAACTTTGCCTTGGTGTTTTTTGATGTATTCTAATTTATAGGTCAGATATGGCAACATGAGTTGCACTTACAACCAAGGTTTGAAATTTTCACTTCATTGAATGACCTTAAAAAATTGAGATTAATTTGAAGAAGTTAGAGAAGTATTGAAGAATTTTTGTAAAAATTTACCAACTTAGAGAAGTCCAAAGAATTTTTATATAGATGTTAACAAATGTTGATTAATACTAAAAACAATGAAAAAAACTTGAAATAGATATTTTTGTCACATAAAAGTTTAAAAGAATGTCCTTCTGGGACCTGTGGTTCAAACAGTCAAACGTCGCATCGAGGGATGGAAAGGAAGTTATCTGTCAAGAGGAGGGAGACTGCTTCTTATCAAGACTGTTTGGAGGCGCTACCATCGTACTATATTTCCATCTTTCAAATGCTAGTGACTGTGATGAATAAGATAGAGAGATGCACTCGAAATTTTTTTTGGAAAACAGAAAGTGCGGAGAAACCTTAGATGTTGGTTGGCTAGAAGAAAATTTGCCTCCAAAAAGACAGAGGAGGGCTAGGAGTGGGAAACCTGCGAATCAGAAATTTGGCCCTTTCCGCCAAATGGGTATGGTGATTTTCGAAGGAGCAATCCTTCCTATGGAGAAGGGTCATTAGCAGTATTCATGGTTCTTCACATAATAACATGACAACAGGGCTCAAAAATAGGGTAATAGGGAGGTCCCCCTGGACTTTTATCTACTCGATATATCCGAGATTCTTGGGGCAAATCCAATGGAGATTGGGCAATGGAATGAAAATTCGAGCATGGGAAGACATATGGAGGGGAAGCTGTCCTTTGAAAGAAGAATTCCCAAGACTGTTCAGGCTGATTTCTCAACCGGCGGTGACCTTGTTTTAGATGAAGGTTCCCAACTTGGACAACATGCTTGATAGCCCCTCTTGGAATTTTAACTTTCGTAGAGCATTGAATGAGGAATAGATCGAGGAACTTTCCGACATCCTTCAAAGGTTGGATCAGATGCAGTTTGTTGACAGGGAGGACTCTTGGATATGGAAAGGGGAAGATAGTGGAACTTTCTTTGTTAAGTCCTGCTATGACGCACTTCTGAAGCAGGTTGACATGGATAGTGGAAACAGATTTGGAATCATATGGAAAACTCCGATCCTTGTGAAAAATAAAATTTTGGCTTGGCTTGCGATTTTAGGTAGACTAAACTGCTCAGTTCAACTGCAGTTAAAGATGCCTAACCGATGTATTTCTCCTTCTTGGTGTTGTTTGTGCAGGGGCGCTGAGGACGATGTGCATCATCTTTTTTGGCAATGCGGGACAATGAAGGCTATATGGGAAGCGTGGCGTTATCTTCTGTTGGTCTTACCTCTTCTGTCAGATGATGCTCTCACTTTGTCCAGTCCATAATTGACCCCGCTAAGACTAAAGCAATATTAGATGATAATCCGATTTGCTGTTTGGACGGCTATTTGGGAATATAGAAATAATTGTATCTTTGGGGGAGTGGCGGTAGATATTAACAATATTGTAAAATAGGACCACTTATCTTTTTGTTTTATGGGTTTCTAGCTCTAAATGGGGATGTGGATATTCTTGTGGGGATTGGATGAGTGGGTGGCGTTCCATTTTGCAAATCATCGTCTAATGCGTTGTGGCATTGTTGGACCACTTGTCCATCTTTTCTCTCTATAAATAAAATTCCTCTAGTTTCTTTTTCAAAAAAAAAAAAAAAAAGTTTAAATATATTGGTTTAAAACATAATTTTTCATTAAAAATGTTGAAGGCACATCACACGCGCGTGCGCGCACATATGTTCATATTAAAATCATGGATTTAAGTGAAACATGTAACTAAGAAACTAAAGCAAATGATCCATTAATTACATGAAAATTGTATGTACTAAATTCCATTACAATTAGGAAGCTCAGGAATTTTCTATGTATAGTAGCTTGATGAATTACTATGATGAAAATCCATGTCTCCTACAATTTATGTTTTCTTGCTTCCACAAGTATTTGAATTCCTAGCACTCTTCTGAAAGAGGTGGGAAAGGGTTGCTGTCCGTTATAATAACATCTTAATCAGTTACATCATACTCAAGTTACTCAAACAAACTCTTTTCTTGATGACTAAGGTTGACCATGTGAATCATCTTCAATGACAACAATAAATTTGCTTTAAATTTCCTAGAGATGCTAGTGTTTACTTGAAAGCTACCAGTCATAGCTCTTGGAATCCTCAAGGTGGGCCATCTAGAAATTTTTGGGAGTATACATGGTATTTACAACCAAATTCAGTGAGTTATTCCAAAATACTTATAGGTTGTCATCCAAAGTTAACAATCTTAGTTGTGATTTTCTGATAGAGTTTTTAGTCTTTGCGCTCCTTGATATTCTAGAGTTCATTTGTCTAATGAGAGTGGTAGAGTGTCTTGTTCCTTTGGATTCTTCTTGGGAGTTCCTTTCTAAATCCTTCCTTCACCATCTTTGTTTTAACATGACCTTCCCGCTCCTTTAGCCCATTTTTCTCATGATGTCATATGGGAAAAGCTCATGTTACTACAATGGTTAATTTTTGGGTTGGAATGTTGCTCATGATAGTTTAATAGCACGGATATTCTGCAAAGGCATTTCAGGAGTTGGGCTCTCTCCCCAAGTTGTTGTTTGTGCAAGTCTAAGGAGAATTAGGCCTTCTTTGAGTCTCCTTTTGATAGAGAGTTTTAAGTCATTGCACTCCTTAATATTCTAGGGGAAGTTCATTTATCTAATGAGAGTGGTAGAGTGGCTCGTTCCTTTGGATTCTTCAAGGGAGTTCTCTTCTACGTCCTTGCTTCACCATCTTTGTTTTAACATGACCTTCATGCTTCTTTAGCCCATTTTCCTCATGGCATCATGTCGAAAGCTCATATTACTACAAAGGTCAATTTTTGGGTTGGAATGTTGCTCAGGATAGGTTAAATAACATGGATATTGTCCAAAGGCATTTCCAGAGTTGAGCTCTAGGAGAATACAAGTGAATACATCTTTGTTGATTGTGAGTTTTCTGATGGTATGTGGAAGAAAGGGGAAGCCCAGGCTTAGCAGGGGAGGACCCCTTCTGACCTAACATTATGGACCTTGCCTAATGTCTTTACCTTGCCAGACGGTTTAGGGATTAATGGCAGGTTATATTCTTTGCAGTTTCTGGGTCTACTTCGAGAGAATGGAACTCTCATATTTTTGAAGACCAAGAAAAGGACAGTGGGGCTCTATGGGGACAAACCCTTTTTCTTGGCTTCTATGTGAGCAAGGCTAGTATGCTGGTTGGGAGATTGGAATCCAATTTTGAAAAGTTTTGATCTTTAATTTTTTTTTTATCTTAGTCTGAATGTACATCCATGTACAGCGTTTGTGGTTTATGCAAAACAAATTTTGTTTGTTGTCAAAAAAAAAAAAAAGGAAAAAAAGAAAAAAAAAGACGAATGTGACTGCTATAGCAACTTCTTTTTTAAGCTTTTTTCATTAATTAACTTAATACATTTCTTTTCTTGCTTTAGCATCCTTTGTTGAACCTAGTTACATATCTTCTACACTTGAAGTTCATAGTATTGGTACATATAAATGAGAGATTTTAGGATTCAGGCTCATATAAACATTGATATTGCGTTTGGTGTGGAGAAGTTTTTTTTAATATTTAATATCTTTAGAAATAACTTGACCATGAAACTGGTCTAATTTTTACCTTTACATTTTTCTTTTGGGATTTACTAACATTTACACTTTTAACAGATGCAAGCATTATTTAGAATTGGCAAAGGAGAACGACCACATGTTCCTGATTCACTCTCAAGTGATGCAAGAGACTTCATCTTCAAGTGCTTACAAGTCAACCCAGATGATCGGCCCACTGCTGCTCAGCTCTTGGACCATTCATTTGTTAAGAGGCCCTTGCCATCTCCTTCAGAATCAGTCTCTCCTCACCAGATTACTTGAAGAAGTTTTAAGTTTGTCTTCCATGAAGATAACTGAGGTAAACTATTTTTCAAGTGTTACATTCACAAGGGTGATTAAGATGCACCTGCATATTTGTCTAACCCCTTTTCTACAATATTACAATATACCATGAGCAGGGTGATCCCCTTCATCCCATGGGACATGAAATGAAGTATGCTAAAAATACTTCCTAATATCATAGTTGACCATACGGGTGGAAAAGATTTTGAGTCCAGACAAAAGTTACTTTAAGTTTTTAACAACACTTTGTATTAACAAACTTAAAACACATGTCCGAACTTGACTAAGTTTTAAATTCAGACTTATTATGCACCTATGCATTGCCAATTATCCAAACTTGATTCAATTTTAAAATTGGACTACCATTTTGTCTGAATTATGTAAGACTTCTACTTGTATTATCATTGTAATTGTAGAACAACTGGTTCATTAGTTAAATTTGATAGCACGAATGATTAAATTTCATCTCTCTTTATATATTGAATTTATTAAATATTTGTATTGTATTGTTTAATTCTTACTGCTAGATATAATATATACCTTCCCGTTATAAATCTTACAATTAAGAAAGACAAAATAATTATAAAAAATCTCAAAATAAATTTCAAACAACTTAATGCTTGGTAATGGTTGCATGCACATGACATATGTATGCTTCTCTCTCCTATAATCAAATTGCTCTGGGTAGGTTACTAATGTCAGTATTTTCACAATTATGAATTCTACTCAAATAAATAAAGTCATGAATAAATCCCTTGATCCAAAAACCACGGGAAACACTAGGTAGCCAAATGCAAAGCGGATAACTGCTGAAAGCATTTAAGTAGTAACCCACCCCAAGATAAGTACTCTCCTATTCCAACTTCCTTAGATCGTTTGGTAGCACAATCAAGATAGCAAAGAGTTCTCTACCCCTGCAAGTTTGGAGCGAAAAAATTTTTGAGAATGCAAAAGAAAGTCGTGGCGAGAAGAGTGCTCTTCGAAGGATGTAGTTTCGTTGAGTTCTTACAATACTTTGATTCACTCCATAACACAAGAGTTTAAAATTCATTTAGTAGTAAAGATATCTTGAAACTTATTTCTCCAAATTCTTTCTACGGAATCCTCTATTGGGGTGATGAAATCATTGTTTATGCTTGAGTGTGAATGTAATTCTTTTGTTGTTCCAAAGTAAGATCTGCGTAAACAAAAGATAATTTTTGGAATTTTCTTTTAAATCTTGACAATTGTTTATGATTACAAATGCCTCGCATAAATTAGCAAGCAACGCAATTCAACATTTGAGATGAAATTGAGTTGTAAGGGCTTGCTTGTTCGGACTCAGCCTTGCCCTTGATTCAAATTTAGACTTGAAGCCTTTGTCAGGACTTGTCTTGTTTTTAATAATAGTTAGAAATTGTTTACAACAGGCAGATGTAATTTGACAACTAGGTCTAGACAAGTTTTGTCGCCCTGAGTTATATATCTTGTTGCAATTTGGAAACAAGGTGCCACACACATTCAGACTCTAAAATGATTGATTAGAAACAAAGTTAAGGTTTCATACCAGGTTATCCCTTTTGTATTAGTCGAATTATCTTATGTATGTGCTAAAGTTAGAATCATATTATCTTTTGCAGGGACAACTACTTTTGTTATAACACACGGTCAATTCTTCCACCTTGAAGAATGGACAATGATAGCTACAAATCAAGTTCCTAGCTGCTAATGACAAAATTCGATACATTACTCAAAAAGATGATGGAACAATTAAAATAAACTTTTCTTGATATTCTTTATGAAGTAAATCTCGGCTACATTTAGCACCTAATATTCCATCAACATCTAAGCTACCTATACTTCCTTTAAATTCCAACACATCTTTTGATATGACAACTTTAATAAAGAATAACAAGCAAAATTAAGAGAAAAATGATATACTACAATGAAAACTTGAAGAAGAAATGTATTTTTTATTATTTATAGAATTATAAATTAACATTTTATAATAATGCTTTGGGAAACAACTAAAGTAGTCATAGCATGCAAATTCCTTATGCTAAATTAAAATCTTTCAAAATTAATAATAAAACTAATTCTCCTATTAAAGCTTTGTTTAAAAATGAAGAAATATTACCACAAAAGATGCAAATTATTTAGTAGAGCAACTTTATGATAATGCCTTGGAAAAACTAAAGGTGTAGTAAAGTGGAAGCTCCTCAGCCTCTATTGAAACCTTTTAAAATCAATGATAAAAATAATTCTCCTATTTAGCCTTTGTTTAAAGATGAAACAACAATATATTAACCATCATTTAATTGAGCAACTTAATTATCATTTAATAAGAAGTAGACACCATGTCCTCCAAATAGGACTATAGTTTGCTTCTTCTTCTTAATTATTATCTCCAAATAAACCACTTTTTGTTCTTTAATATTCTTGGTTTAATGTCTGTCCCTTGACAAGAATTTACCAGTCAATCCCGTAACTTCACTTTTGATGCATATTATTTTAAACCATTAACCTTAGACAGAAACATTGTTAAATTTATTCACAATGCGTAAATCTCCACAGTTATTATTATTATTATTTTTCCAATCTTTCAATTTGTCAACGTGTGTTAACAAGTACAAAAATATGATAGAAGAATTATCACACACAGAATGGTTTATGCATTGTCTGTCATAAAACATATTTAACCTTATTGTTTAAAACTTTCATTTGTTTCAAGTGTATATTTAGGCCTGTTTTTGTAATTATAAATAATGTCAAAGGTTCAAACAAAAAATTTCTGTGACTTTACAAGGTTGGTGAATTCACACAAATTTCCTCTTTTTCGTTGGGTTTCCTCGAAATGATTATGAGTTTTAAGTGAATTTTAGGTAAGTTGAATTTTCAAATCTTTTCTTTGTTTCTTATAATTGAATACATGGGTTTTTATGTCTTTGCATTAACTTGCAAGATTTAGCTTGATAGAGCTGTGTGGAGAAATTTGTCCTATGCAGTTGAGTAAAGAAAAATTAGTTAAGTTATATGTATGGTTGTGAAGAATAATGTTAGTAGCTATTAAATGCAAAGGCTATAGCTAATAGGTGGAGACCCAACAATGCATATCAAATTGTCTTTGGCATTCCTCACGTGCAGCCCCATCATGCAGGGTAATTCAAATTCTACTTTCCAAGCTGATACTCATATTTTTAATAGAGATTAGAAATTTAATGGAGAAAAGACTGATCATGTTTGTTGTAATATTAGTTTGATTTGCTTTTTCTATGAAAAAGAAAAAGATCTAGAAAGAAAAAAGAATTTGCTTACATTGACCTTTATTCTTGTAGAAAGGAGGTTCACTTGAGGCAACTGATAAGGTTTAAGCCATATAGGGTACCTATTGAGCAAATATCAAAAACTTGATTTCTGCTCGAACTCTAATCACTTGAGAATTACAATTAATTTTAGGGAAATTTAATTTGACATGGAAACTTCCCATGAAAATGTGCAAAAAGTTAAAGAAGTTGAGAGCATTGTTGCTTGGATCAAAATATCTAGATTTATTGTAATATAAGCAAAGTTTCAATATGATATAAACAATTCTGTTGCATAAATATATTTGTAAATGCTGTAATAAAATCAATATTGTTTAGTGGGTTGATGAATTTGGAATCGTGGATTTTGTCTTGATCTATTTTCTATGTTGAGATTTTATATTTGTGATGGCTTGCCTCTAGATGATTTTATTAACTTGTCTTGACATTGCACCTTGCCTATTATGTTATTTTATTATTCAAATTTACTGCTTTTTCATCATCTTAAACAATATTTAAATAAAAGAAGATGGTCTGGGAAAGTCTTTGAATTTATTTTAGGTTTTTGTCTCATTTTAATTTTCTTTTTTTTTTACATTTTTTTTTCTTTATTCTTCTCATTTTTTTGTTATGGATATCCCATAAAATTCTATGATTTCTTAGCTTGTGAGATTTTTTTTTTTAATTTTTATTGCTATGTTTGTCGATGAAGTTAAAAATAATGCATAATTATTAGTAAATCTTTTCTTTTTTACTGATGAAATTAGACATTAAAAAAAAA